>QDEB01055956.1:501-15705 GCA_004193795.1 Asbolus verrucosus | reverse complement strand
ATATATATATATATAATTATATTTGTATTGCTGTGACTCTTCTTGAATTGCATTAAATTGCAAAAAGCAGTGACTGCTAATGAGTCAACTAACTTCTGCAGTCAAACTAAAAAGCATAATTTACAATGTTGAGTCTTTATTAATTTAATATCTGATTTTCATTAAAATAATAGTTTGATATATACAAAAACACTAAATTCTAGTATCAATTGTTTTAGCACTCATTATTATATTATGCCGATCGTGCATGTGCTTATTTTTCATATTCATAGTTAAATATGCAAAAACTGCAATACAGTTACCGTAACTTCAACTTTTATGTCAAATATTTGAATAGATGACATCTGATACACTATTATAAGTAAAAAAATGAATAATATTAATGGACGTAAATTTAAAATATTTTAATGAATGATAATAAAGTTTAAATAAAATTTTTCCATGTGAACTCGTGCACATGGAAAATGTTAGACGTTTAAGGCAAAATTCAACAATAGAGAAACTAAAATTACAACATTTACTTCCGTCATACATTTAGTTACATATAATATATGTACTTTAATTTGATAGCGATGGTGATGCGGTGAGTGTACCTAACTGATGATGTTATAACTTGTAATTGTATAATAACACAGTTTAGGTCCAAAATTATATGTTGATAAATCAAGCAATGTTAAGGTCAAATCGAAAATACAAAACCAAATCTCGTTGTTAAGAAATCGATAGCAAAGTGTAACAAATAAATCTATCGTCAACTTGGGGTCTAGCCAATTATCAAACTGAATTACTGAAAATCTATGAATCCATGTTTAAAACGAACTAGTGAAAGAACATTTCAACAAGGACTGAAGGCTGAAATTTACTTTATTTGTATATGAATACGTCGTTAATATTTCTTTAAATTGCAGAGTTTTCCACTGAAACTCATTAAAACTCAAATTAAATAGCAATAAGCTTAAGAAATGCTCTATAAATTTTCCGTCACTGACGTCGAATAGTTTCATTTTATAACTCTGAAACAAACCGAAATGCTGCCGTAAATAGACGTTATGTTTAGTAATATGTTTTACGAATTTAACAAGTTTAATATCTACTCATTTCTAGAACTGATAAAGTTGTTTTCTTAATGACTTCAAATTCCCTTGTGAAAGGGTTCAACACCCATATTCACAAGTATTTTGACTCAGAATTGAGATCGAGCTCACGTTCACCCTCTTCTATCAGATTATCTCGCAAAACGCTTAAGAAGAAATTTAACAAGATGGAATCGTCATTATTAGGTCAATTCTCTCGTCACGGCTCTAATTAGTTTTCAAAAATTGTCAAAAGCGGAAGCATTTGAAATTCAAAGTTATAACATTATTTCCTGGGCTACCGTTTCTTTGATTATGTTATTTGTCAATCATAATGAATCCTCTCCAACTAAATGATTGATGAATCTATTTCCTGGAGTTAATTTAAATTTCTCCAATCTAATTTAATTCAATGATTATTCTCGTCTTGTAAAACTGAATCCCAGGATAACCAGAATTATAAAAGTTATTTAATTATATCTCAAAAAAAATCCTTCCGATAGATTGAAAAAAAAGATATCAAGTTTGTAAAATTTCCCCTGAACTCGTAAACTTTTCAATTTATCCGGGCTTTGACAGGTGAGCAATTTCGACGATCTTAAGTAATTTATGTAACAAGTTGCCTTCGAATGGAAAATACATAGTTACACGATTCCCGTTTCAGGAATCATGGAAACAGGGATAGTAAAGCAACTCATTTGTCAGCTGAAAAGCTATAGTGCCCCTTAGATTAAACCCGTCTAAGATCTGGACTCCAGATTTAACTTTTTATGGTACCTCGAAGATTGATGGAGTTAGCTTCTAGACGATTATCATTCTACCCAGGAGTCTTGTTATAATTCCATCGTTACAAGTAAAGAGCGAACAAATATGCGAAAAGGAAAAAAGTTAACTTTTGAACTTTTAACACATCATGAATAAGATTTCAAATTTACTACCAGATACAACAAAAAATACTTTTTTAAAGACAAAATTCTTTTAAAATACTTCTGTGGTTCTTTTGGGGAATCTTTCGTATTGACTTCTTACGATTAAATGTATTAGAACTTATAAATCTCTTAAAGAGCATAAATATTTCAACTCATTCTGTCAGTCTGAATTAACTCCAAAATATGTTTAAATGTTCTTTTTAACAAAAATAAAATACATAAAAACCGTAAAAATTAAAATTTCAATGAAAAATATAAATATAACGCTGTAAAAAAAAAACATTTATACACTAGAGGATATGAAAAACAAATAAGAAAAGTGAAAATGATGGAAGACTTAATAATAAACAGGAAAAATAATCACTAAAAAATCTATCAAAACAAACACAAAACACGATGTCGCAATATGTTAGAAGATACAAGATTTTAAAAATTATAGAGGAAATAGGGAAGCAACAAAAATTACATTGTATTTGTAAGACGTGAAGTAGAAACAGTAAAGGTAAATAAATGAAGTTAAAATTTGAATAAACAATTAAAAATTTGTTTTAAGTCGCAGAGTGATAAGCGGAATAAGCACTCTTGTTACGAAATTTCGTTTTGATGTAGTTGTAATAATCATAGGTGTTGTTTTATAAAATATTTAAATATTTACATTGGCATCACTAATATATAATTCCAAACTGGCATCTGTAGCTTCATTTACATAACTATCTACTTTCTTATCAAAACACTTATTTTTTTTTTTATTGAGAGTGAGAATATGGCATTTCTTTGTAGAATATGAGTAGATATTTCATATATAGGTATATATGGCCTGAACTAGACAAATGGAAAAACGCGAACACCATACCATAAATAATATTGTGTATGCTTTGAGTGTATTAAAATGTTGCACTTATATTTTATACCTATCTATCTGCCAGCAAATTGGCTTTAAAGTTACTCGAAGGCATATTTCATTCCCCGCTTTCTTATCTTTCCATTCCATAAACCAATCTATAAAGAGTGTTTAAAATGGCGTTTGTATAATTTGGTAGATAGTGGGTTAGACTTCAGGTGCCTTTAAGTCACATCGCTATTTCCAGACCACTTAGAAGTTTGAGCAAGTGCAAGAGCGGGATTCTGGCCTTCGATCGATAATATCACCCCTGGAGAATTGGTAGAAATATCACCATTTCCCCTTCAATCTGTCACCGTATACTATTCTACTTCTTTTATCACGTGTGATGTCAAATAGCAATTTCATTTCAATTATCCACAGTTCGGAAGTTACTCTTAAAAACGAGATTTTGCAAACAAACTGGAAAGTTACGGAATTTTAATACCTTCCAAAATCGGGAGCAAATCAGATTTATCTTTGCATACATTTTTTTATAATGCAATAAGAGACAAACTGTAGAGCACTCACGTTGGTGCAAATTATATTTTTTTCGGCAGAAGATTTCCATATCATTATAAAATATTTTATGCAAACTGAATGTAATAAAGGTGAGGTTAAGCAAGGTAGAAGAGGAATATTAATGGGGTTTCCGAATAGGTTTGCTTGATTATAATTTGATTTGCTGACAGGTTTATACGAATGAAACACTGTTATTCAAGCGAATTCTTTTCCTCTATTCGGCACTAATTTTCAAGTTCTTCCGAAACCCAGCTGTTGAAACTTTCAATTTTGGTGGATAACACTGTTACGAAAGTTTATAAAAAATTGCTGCTTTGTTTGCCTATTATTAAGCCAATTTTTCATTTTTTGTGCGAAACCAATACATATAAGTCATTTATAACAATTTTAACAGCTTTCCTAATCTATTTTGTTCACGCATAAAAAACGTCGATTTAAAGATAGACACCGTGTCTAGACACTTTCGCAAATTACGTAAGTTCAGTTCTCTAAACTTTGCATTGTGAAGTCGAATGTTGATTAAACTTGGGTTGCGGCGAAGGTTTCGAGAATAATTTTTTCGAAGCTCTAATAAACTCGCAATTACGCCTTTCCAACTACGGAACAAGATTTAAGTGAACAAAGTCATGAAATTATCTGCGAGTTAATAAAATGTATGAATAAAGGAGCTACGAGTAATTGCTTTTCGGGATCAAAGATAAAGTTGACCAACATAAAACTTAGTTTAGTGTAAGATTTTAATCTGTAGTAGCACAGAATTCATCTTTTTTCAACAGGAAACTACAAGATTGGTTTAAATAATATATAACTCTCTCAAAACTTTGTTATTTCTTACACAAGTTTACTTTTGACAATAAAAATAAAATAAAGTTCATATTCTCCGAGCTCTGGATCTGTTTCACTTGGTTTGCGGGTGCTTTGGTCTTTTATATAATAATGTCTGTCTTAATGTTTAATTTTTTTTGTGTTAGATCAGACCTAGTGNNTTGACTTTCAAAGTTGTGCCTTTTAGGTTTAGATTCAATAATTGCTCGTTTAACTAAAAAATCAAAAGTTAACAAAAAAGTCCTCCAACAGCTGTTTCATTTCGTTTTAGAGAATGTTGAATATAATTTCAAATTTGTGGTTTTAACTCTTCTATTTCGTTAACTTAAGAATGCAGATCAACACAGCCAAGTTCGAATTTTTTTAAATAAAGTAACAACGATCTAGATATCTCTATCACTTACATTTATATAAGTTTTTCTTTAATAAATAGTTCGCAAATCTTCGTAGATAAGAATAAGTGTTTAAATATTTGTTTGCCTTTGTCTCAATTTAATTTTCGTTTTCATTCTATATTTTTATTTAAAGTTAATCAAAATATATTCATTAACAAAAAATAAAAGTGACGATCTAAAAAAAAAAATAATTTTTAAGACGTCAGAAGTCGTTTGCTTTTCTTAAATACAAGGTTTGTATCAGAGGAGACTTTTACTTCGCCAGTACAATAAAATCACGATTTTATTAGAATTTTTATTAAAAATTTCAGATTAATGGGGGGTTTTCGAATAAAATTAAAAAAAGAGAATTTTATCTTTCACCATAAAGCATACATTATGT
This sequence comes from Asbolus verrucosus, assembly GCA_004193795.1. Taxonomy (NCBI): domain Eukaryota; kingdom Metazoa; phylum Arthropoda; class Insecta; order Coleoptera; family Tenebrionidae; genus Asbolus; species Asbolus verrucosus. Next base: position 10,699 of record QDEB01055956.1, on the reverse strand, counting down.
AGGAGCTAGTAAATCCATTGTTTATTGTCGGCAATAAATATTTTAGGGTGCGATACGAATTCCAGTGGTATTACGTTTAAACTAAAGTTTACACACATGTACACTTTTTAATTTTGTAGCAATTCTTTTTAATATTAAGACTTATTTTTTTGGTAAAACTTTAAACTGTGTATAAAAAAATCATTATAATCATAAAAGGTATTTTAAGTATAAGATTCTTAATTAAAAAACGTCGTTTAAATGGTATGATATTGTTACGTCAATTAATTGTATTCTAAATGCATTGCCTTGAAGTACCTATTACTTTATTATTATTTATATTATTCATTAGTAATTATAACTTTTTCAAATAAATATCTAATGTTTCAAAGGTCAAATTTTATCTTATTAAAACTAAATATAAAAGCAGATTTTCACATTAGTCGTTTGAAAATTGGTGGATAACTTATATCTAACAAAATTCTGTTTCAAGACAAAAAAAAAGGAAATCTTATATACTGCCTATTATTTTTATGACGGCTGTATCCACATTAACTATTAATAAATGCAACGCCCAGAATTATAAAATAATATTTTTAATTATAATAAGTTAAATTATGTTAACAGTGGTTTCCCCTCAAACTGGCTGCATAATCTCAAATTTGTTCGAATAAAATTATCGAAAGGAAACAAAGGTCAAGTAATATTACGACGAAACTTCCATCCAACATCAATTAAAAATATCTTTTATTTTCGTAACGAATACAAGAAATAAATTGTTCAATTTAAGAATAAAACAGAGAACATTAAGAATAATTTTAGTCTATTCAACCTTAATTTTTCATCTGAATTGAATTTTTTTTAATAATTTGTTTTTGATATCATGCTCATTTAGAACCGTTGTAATATGTTTTTAATAAAAATAAATCCGTATAGTCACTAATTTGCGAAATGCGATAAGATCCATGATAAAAATACATCATAAAGCTATAAAGTAATATCTATCCAAAAAATGATTTAGTAAAAGTTAGAAAACCATTTTGCTGTCTCACTCTCACAATCAGGGAAAAATGGCCGATATTAGGAACATCTCATTTAACTGATGTAGAAACTTGACCAACAAATTACTTTATATCATTTTATAAGTAAATAAATTTTATTAAAGGGAGAAAAAAAAGTTAATGTCTTATTTATCACATCTAAATTAACATTTATTTCTAACTTTAGACAGTCTCAAATATCCAATATAACACCGATTTATGTAAATTCTTGCGAAACGATATACATACATGTAGAAATCCAGAGGGAAAATCTGGTTCAAGAAAATATTCACCGCTTTTCCAACTACATCTCATGTTATCTTGAAATTGTTGGCATAACATCAGTTCTTTTAACTTTCACAAGTTAGATTAATTATTAGTTTTATACATAATCATTTTTTTTTAGGTATTTATTACATACTGGCGGTATGTTTTCATTGCTTAATGTACAAAACTTAAAACGTTTTTTCCACGTTCTAAAAATATTTAAAATTAAAGATAATATGACAGTAATCGCTCAAAGGATACAGAGTGTTCATTTTAAATTAAGTACCAATGATCAATATTTAGGCAACCCAAAGTACACATGACAATATTTTAAAATGAAATAATTTACCTGCAAGTCATTCCCTAATGTTATTTTAAAGTTGGGTAAAGTTATTATAAAAGCGTTTTTTTTTTTTTAAATCAGAATTAGTCAAATAAAAAGTGGCAGACATTTTAATACTATTATATTCCAAAATCATTCGAGATTTCATTCATATGCCTCTTTCCATGGATGTGCGATTTCTTCTGGCTTTTAGCTTTCATAAAACGTCGTATTAAATTCACATAAAAAATGTTTAGGGTGTAGTTATGGATTGATGGCATTACTTTAATAACATTTTGCGGAAAACAGGAAGTTAGTACCCCTGAATTGAATGGGATGAGAGCGTTTTTTATAACACCTACATTTGTTATATATAACGTACGACTGTAATGTTCTTTGTAATTCAGACATATATGCAGTAGATAACGATAAACTGTGTAAAACGTGAAACAAGTTTTGATCAAATTTAACAATTTACAATCATAAAATGTGTTTGTGTTTCTCTTGAGAAGGTAAACTTTGGTTGTGTTTTACGTATAGGATTCATTGCTGAATATTTTTTTCTTGTCACGTAAACCGATATTTATCGTTTAATTTTACTTTGTTTCTAGTTAAAAATTTAAAAACTTTCTTTATCGCCGCTCTTTAGAATACTAAAAGAGTTTGTTTGCAGTTGAAAGTTCGCCTACCGTTTAAATAAGTTTCCCGGAAAGCAAACTTCATGTCAAAAATGTAGCCAAAGGCAAATACTGACTATAGCCATTAAACTTAGGTAAGAGACGTAGCCATTCGTTATTGAAAATTTTGAACTTTATTAAGTCTTTTAACCTACCCACATGGTGAACAGCGACCCCATTATCAAATATTATCATCAAATGAACCTGCATTTAAAGCAGTTAATGAATTTTTTCTTTGTAAATACTTATTTAGAACAACAGATGGTAAACAAAAAGGGACTGTATTTTTACTTTTTAATTAGGATGGGATTTAATTAATTTCAAGGTGGAAAAAAAAATAACTGGAGTTACAGTGTTTTACAGAAACTCTCGTAAGATTTTCTGTCGAACGCACTTTGCTGGATCAAATTCTTTTATTCGTAATGAAAAAATTCCACTGAAACATCTAGATAATTGAAAGTGTGCTTTTAAATGAAAAAAAGATAGAAAACGAATTTTCCCAAGAGATGAAATTTATAAAAATATTTGTAGAATCCTTAATACGACACTTCCACAGAAGATTAATTAACATATAAACAAAACAAAAAGAGTAATAATAATAATTCATTAAAAAACAAAAAGGCATATTTAGCGGATAGTTAATACAAAATTTATATTTTTGTTTGTCAATTGAAGTTTATATCCTTAAGTAACATACCAGGTAAAACTTTATTTCAAATATCAGATTAACTGTTAATGAGCACGTAAATTCTCCTCTATATCTAATGAAGCTGTAACAGTTACTTTGTGAAAACAAGACCTTTACAACCATATCAGAATCACTTACCTACGGAGTTAACAAGTTAGCAATCGATAAAATACAAGAGTTATTTGATAGCGATTTATGCAAAACAAAGGTTTTACAAATACAGGTGTCCCAGTTTACATTTGTTCACCATAAATATTTCCCTTGTTTATTGGTTTCCAAAAGAAAGTTATATAAATATAAAAAAGAAATAAATGTTATAATATTTTTACAATCGAATGTTTTTTTAAACCACAGACTCTCGAAGACGCATGTGAAGTATTAGAAAAAACTCTATTTTGCCAAGACGTTTAACTATACATTTTCTGTATATATACAAATAAAAAATTTTTGAAAATATATTATCAAGAATAAAGTTCAGTTAAGTAGATTTATTAACATAGTAGTATTGCCATCAAAAATTATAGAACTAGATCAGTTTCTTTAAATAAGTTTAAATAAGAAACTAAATTAGAAGACATTTTCTGAATTTTTCGGGATATTTCATCGATAGAGATAATTTTTTTCCTTCATAACACTTTTAATTATGATCATCTATATATAAGACAATATTTATTTAAACAACTTTCAAGCAAGTGAAGGTGCTACAAGCAAATTTGATAAAACTTTATATCTGTATAAAAAGCGGTTCGACTGTAAAGATAAGCTGGATTAATTTAAGGAAGTTTGTAAAAAAATTTTTAATTATAAAAAATTTTAAAAGACGATTTCACTTTTAAAAACTGTTCTGTTTTTTAATCTTACGGTTACAGTTACGGTTACGGTTTCATTCTTTCGTAATTTTATTTATTGAAAAAAAAAAAGGTGAAAATTTTATTTGTAGTCAACATTTGGAATATAGAACCAACAAAAAGGTTAAGGGAAATGAGTTTCGGTCAAGTAGTTACGAAAAGTGTCCTTTTAAATGAATGCGCAATTTATAAAAATAAATTTAGCACAACGAAATCCTAAGCTAATGTCGAAGTAAAATTTGAGAAAGGGTCGAACCTACCCACTGGCGATTTATTAACCTTAAAAAGTTCCAAGTTAATACAGAGGTCAAGGTTTAAGTTTTCGCCTAAATTAGATAATTAAAATATTCCAATTTTAAAAACTTGGATTAAAATGTTTGCAAAGTAACTAATAAACAAACTCACTAAGGAGATACTCTCGATTCTAACAACTGTTATTAAGCATAATGCAAATTGAGGAAATGTAATTATGTTGTTTAAATGTCTAAAATTTAGTTAACCTTCTTTAATTACTTAAATTCACAAACATTAAAAAAGTAAACGCATTTAATCATCGAATGATATGGCAATTTTTAACTTTAAAAAATGCATAAGAATCTAACAAAGTTTTCTAAAGCTATTTAAGTTAATGTTACCAATCTGAATTTAAATTAACTACATCATGACAAGGGTGTTGCATTTACAAGAGTTGCATCCAATGTAAAATGTACAACTGCTTTCAACAAAACAAAATTTTATTAAGAATAAACAATATATTGACTGCTTATTTATAAAATTTATTTATTTAAACTTATTTTCACATAACTATATTTATTTAAGGTAAATTAATGCGATTATTTGGTCGCCTAAAAACTAAAAATGTCAAATNNGTTACAGGAATTTGAGAGGATTTCTTTATTGATAAAATGAGTAAAATTTTAAGCTTGAACATCTTAGAGTAATGTTGCTTACGAAAGAAAGCAACAGGTCAAAAATCATTTATGGAAAAATGATCACTACGTATAGAAAAGATGCATTATTTTATTTTCAAGTGAAATTCATGCGGTGTGTATATAAAAACCCTCTATCGTCAAAAAAAGGGGCCAAAGAAGACAAAGACAATTTTCTAGAAAAAAAACACTAATGACCACAGTTTTCTCGAATGCTGAAGAATTTTTGTTCTTTAACAATATACCAAGGGAGTTTATAATAAGGGGAGAAGCTAATGGAAGACAACGCAAAATTTAAAAAGGTTTTTTTCTGAATGTGCAGAGCAACTGGAAAAAAACTTGGACTTATGTAGAAATATAAACGATTGTTAATATTCCAGGTGCTTTATTTCATATTTGGGTGGATAACATAAAAATATGCCCCCATAAAGGGTCATAATAAAAATATAAATCATGGTAAATAATCTTTTTATTAAAAATATCATATCTTTTTATTCAAAAACCAATTTCATAAAAATTACCATACTTCCCTGTGAGATTCTAACACTTAATTAAATTTAAATCAAAAAGATAAATTCAACGATAATTTTAGAAAATGTGACTCACTTATCGTAGAAAAAGAAATAAGCTGTTAGGATAATACAAGTCATTTTTTTCATATAGTGGCCACAGAACAATTTCTGATTACATTTATACATACGCTAAGTAATTTATTGTTATTATTTGCTAATTAAATTTAGTGAGATTTAAACTAATATCCATGCATACGATTTCATAATGAAAATATAGTTAAAACATTTTAATTCGATAATGGGATGCGTTTATAAGCAGATAACAATCATATTTATTGCAACATAAGCATAATTATTTCGTAATGATGTAATGGTGAAACAACACATTTACAAGATATTAGTAAAAAAGACCAAAGTTATAAATTGTAAACGCTATATCATACATTTTGAATCTGTATTTCAAGGCAACTAAGATCAATAATTTTTGAGAATGTAAACAATACACAATTTCCGTGGATGTACACAAATCCTATTAAAATGTCAAATTCACATCAATTTATGACGTAAAGATGTTTGCAGTAACTTTCATTTAAATATTGTTCAAACAAATGACCATTATATTTTATTTAAGTGGGTACAACTTTAATAACATAATTACGAAATGTTTGCACTTTTGAGGTACTATACTATAAATAATATAAGTTGTGTATTCGCACAGTAAGTTAGAAAACAATAAAGAAATATATCTCACTGACTTCAAATTTTTCTTTTTTTAATCATTTAAGAAATAATAAAAACAAGTCGTGTTAACTCTGCTTAATGCCGGCTTATAAAACATATTTAAATATCACTTAAAGAAAGAGTTCAAGCATTAACATAATATATGCTCCGAATAAAACTTAATAACTGTGACACCAAAACCTTGCCCTTGATTTGCACATTCGAAAAAGGTATTTCATCTGAAGACTCATAAATCCTCCCTCCACCAAAAGCGTGATCCGAATCCAGCAAAATAATTTGAAACTTTATGCGTCATTATTTAAATAGATTAAAAGCTGCAGAATGTCCTGAGGAAATTTTAATGCAAGATTCAGCTATGCGCTTAAATGGTTTTGATTAAAAATTCTTGGCATATCTTCGATTACTGTAATTACGCCTTCTTAAAATAAAGAAAATATGCATGATGTGGTTGAACCGGAACGGACACTATATTTTTTAACGTACCTGCGACCGGTGCGCCCACGTCAAATCTACCCACAAAAGACACTTGTAGCGAAATAGCGTTTCACACACACGTACGAAACCCCTATATTGAAAATTCTTTTATAAACTTTAAACATGTTTCTATCCTGACGGACGCTTCAAGAATTTTCTTTCTACAAAATTCGTTATTAGATTTTGATCTTTCCAGATTTAATCCTCGCTGAATAGTTTCGCAGAATTTCCGAGGAAGCCAAATTGAAAAAAAGAACATGCGTATTGTTTAGTACAGATCTATTCGCTGAAATTAGCTTAAATCAAAAGAAAAACGGTTTTTGATTCTTTCTCTAATATTATTTGTCAAATTCGTTTTATTCTTCTTTGCTTGAGATAAACACATTTCATCGTCTAAAAGTTTAATATAGTTCTTCATAAAGACAAATAAAGGACGTCGTATTGTCTTAGAACCTTTTCAATTATAATCTACATTTTATGAGCATAAAAGCTACAACTACACCATTGTATGCTGAAAACCCAGAAAACAAAGGGGAAAATGTATGTATGCTGACCAAAACTAGAAGCTGACAAACAAAACGGACGAGAACTTAATAAATTAAATGGTAACTTCAAATGGGATAATGTAATAATCAACGTAATACGTGTGTCTATTTTTAATGTGTAAAAAAAAGGCAATGTAGGTGTAATGATCGCCGTAATAACTTTGTTCCACTCGTTATTGTCGTTCAAAATGTTGACCTGAATTTAATCGTTTTTTCCTTTTATGAAGAGAGAAAAAGATTTTAATTTCCGTTTCAACCAAGTTGAGTACGAAAAAGAGGCAATCAGCAAGGAAAATATTTAAAAAATTAATAACCTTGAGCTCAACTAAAGTGTGAAAAAAAAACAAAAATTTCAAACTGATGAAATTGAAACTAATACAAATATGTAGATAAAAATGTTGGCAAGTGATGTTGCCTTTTTTTTTTGATAATATGAATGCTGATTTATACCTTTTATCGATAGCTGTTATCCATTCCATATTTAAAAACGTGATTATTTGACACTACAGAAAATGATTATATTAAGGTAACGAAACGTCGCGGCGATGAATCAACGACATCACGATATAACCCGAAACATCAACAAGCGAGCAACAACTGGCCACACGCCGACTAGCATCCGGTAACCGGAGGAATGCGCAAGACAGCAGCAGGATTACTTTACCTCCCTTGTTTTTACCATTTCGTCCTGATCCTGCTGCATGTTAGTCGTAAGGAACTGCAACGGCGTCCTGCAACAATCTCCACACGCAATTTCGATCTTCCAGGGCGAAGAACTCGACTTCAACTCAAAAACTTTAATTGATTTTGCAGGTTATGTGAATTTTTGAAGAGGAGTTAATGTTAAGTATTAGCAGATGGCATTATCTGAAATAGTAACCAATCACATTAAATGTTAAATAAACTTCCCAGTTCCCATACCTGATGATTGATTGATTACAGTGAAGTGACTTGTTCAGATAAGAGCTTTCAAGCAGAGCGGAAGCTTTTTGTTAGGTCCCCTAAACTATATACTATAAATTTCAGAAGTTGAATAGATTTCTAAACGGTCTTTTGACGTTTAAATTCCGACATTTTCAGAAGAATTAACGGAATTATAGTGCCATCAAAAGTACCTAAACTAAAGTTTAAATAATGCAGACTTGATGAAAGTAGTGTTTAATCCTAATCTATTGTACAGAGATTAAAGTGTATTTTGTTGGATACCCCTTTCTCTGTGCTCAATTCTCATTATTAATTCCATTACTGTATTACTGAAACGGGATACGTTTGCAAATTGGTTCTGCAATTAGGTATCAGCATAAGTATCAAGTGCTCAACAATGTTTTTATATAACATTACAGTATCAAAAGTAACTGAAACTTTCAATATTTTATGTAAGCTTATCGATTTTTGTAAAAAGACAGTTCCGTTTCACTGAAGGAAAGTGGTTATACATTTTTTATTCGAAATGGAAATCTTTTTGTAATACGAACCTTATCGTATAATAAAACAGAAAGATCGTACTTCATCGTTAGCTAAAAAAATTTCTTTTTCCTTAATAGCTCAAAAACGAAATGTCGAATATTATCATGTTCCATTTCTTTAAGATGAAGCGAAGTGTATGCGAATCCAAAATGTATAGACTTTCTATAGGTACATATATTCTCCGTTCATATCAACTGCAACAAAAAACATCAACTTCTGTTACATACTTTTCATTATTAACGTAAGTACCTTATTCATCACGAAGTAGGTGTTTAAAAATGTTCCTTTTGTTAAAAAAATATCTTACTAACACGACATGACATTTTTTGCAGTTTGATATAATTAAAACATTATTTTATCAGGCTTAACGTTAACATCTAGTACAAATATTAACTGTAGTATTTAAAATTATTTTTTTATTAGAAAATTAAACCTTGTTTCAAGACAATTAACTCGGTTTATCGCGTAAAACCGGCTACAGGCTGTATAATTACTTGTGAAACTGAAACGAGATATACAATTTTGGGTTTTTGCAATGACACAGCTTAATATATAAATTTTCATAAACAGTTAATTTTCATTGTCAACGCTTTTTTATAACTTGCTCGTTTAATGAATGTATAAATGCACAAGAGTAGACAGACAGTTTGTGCAAACAAACATTAAAAATATCTTGCGAAAACGACAAATACGCTGATTTTAAATAAAACAGAAAAATTGATTAGCAAATGAGAAATAATTTAAACTGGTAATAATATTCATCAACTAATTGCATTACTGCATACTTGGAGTTTTCAATTGATTAGTCGTCTTCTAAGAAGAAAACGGTGCTTTATAAAAATTCTTAATTACGATCAGGCAACGACTTTCTACAGTTTTGAACTTAAATAAATAGAATTTCTTACAGTCAACATCATTATTTTCATAGCTAAAATAGTTTTTAATAAAAATACCTAGAGTAACCTTCAAACTTTTATTAAAATTAAATTAAAATATTTCAGCGATGAACTGTTTGGTGCATGATTAAATTTGACCAAAGTGTTTAACTTCAGTAGCATTTATTTTTTGATGTTTTCCTCATTCTCTCACAAAAACTTTATGTGCGGATGGTCCTGAAATAATGTGCAAAATTGTACATGGTGATAGACCATGATGAGTGAAACATCACGGATGGTTACGAATCGTATCCGCTGCATTAAAAATTCGATGACGTAATTGATCTTCGGTGTCGATTTCTACGACGTGTTTTCTTATGACCCCAAAACATCACCGACCACAATTCTTCTTGAAAAATTTCTGTCGCCATCGCATCGTTCCACANNTAGCTGAAGAACAAAAAACGTGCGTTTATTGCCTTTTTGCATCGAACAAGTAATAGTCAAGTTCAACGTTTTATGCCAGTTCAGTGGCTCTCAAACATTTAACCCTTATTCATTCTACCGTCAAAGGCCATCTATGACGAAAATGATATAAGACATTTTTGTTTATTATATCGTGTACAATCACTTGTTAAAATTTTGCCCATTATTTTAGGACTACCCGTATAAAGTTGACTGAACATGTATCTATCTAATCATTTTGATTCGCATGGTTTGAGATAAATTCGTTGTTCTATTGTGACTCATTTATTGTGTTGTGTGAAAGTATAATTTTCGCATTTTCACTTCTTAGAGATTTTCACTCTTTTGGATTTTCTTTCTTTTTCATTT
>QDEB01055899.1:0-13114 GCA_004193795.1 Asbolus verrucosus | reverse complement strand
ACGTCACAGCTCAAAAGAGGATGATGCCACATATACGTTTATGAAATTATTGAATTTATTCCATAAGTAGTTTCCACACTGTATAGTTTTTATCAAAGTGTGGCATATTAAACAGACTTTAAATCTAGATTTTATAGAAGAATATAAATATGAACTTTATTTTGTCTTAATTTGTGTAATTAACAAAGAATTTTGTTATCACACCAAAAATATGCAATATGCATTTGGCATAAAGTCCACTTTCTCCTCTGAGTCATATTTGTAAAAATTCCGACCTGTTTTGTAACAAATTCGACATATTTAATTGTGGCAAGAATGAAATAAAGAACCGATTCTTAAATATCCAATTGAGTATTTCCGATAATTTTTGGTTTATATGCTTTCTTTCTTAATTTTTTTGATTTTGTTTTTTGTTTATTTTTTATCTATGCTTCTAACTCTAGTTGTAAAACAGAGAACTAGCTCTAAGAAAAGAAGAATGTTGATTGAAAGAGAAAATTTTAGAAAAAGAGAATTTCTTACCTTGCATTATTTATTCGAAGTTACACAAAATTTTAAGTAAATTGAAAAAACTAAAAATTTTTTGTTTGTACCATAAAACAAAATTTTATGCCATAACTATAACACAAAAAATAAATTAATAGGTATATGTGAAATATCAATATGGAACGCGGTAAATTTTTAATTTAAACTTTTAGCTTAATATTGTACTTAAAATGATTAATTACAGTTACTTGAAAAGAGGGGAAAGAATGGGAGCGGAAAAGGAGATTTGGTCACCGACACAGCGGATTTCGGGATTATTAACTGCTCTATAAATTTCAATGAATTCAAGTTTATCACCTTTCTGGCTAGAATGTAGAAGGTCCCAATTATAAATATCGAAAACGTGTTGAGTTTCTAAAATATGATTATCAAATCAAAATAGAAAGTGTGATAAACCAAAATTTTTCTATTTGGCTATTAATCTAGAAAGTTCTTTAACTTAGGTGGAGAATTTTTTCTCTGACACACTCCTGGCCATTGTAATTAAATTTATAAACACCTAAATGGGGAAAAGAGGACGTTTTATCTACATTTCTGATCAGACAGAAAGATAGTCTCTTAAAATTGGAAAATGAAGAAAGATCTGGCCAAGGGAGAAAATGGTATTAAACATAATGTATATTATATTTAATCGTCATAATTATAATACCTTTTTTAAAGTGCCAGTAAGTGTGTAATCAACTTAATTTATTAAACGATACAACTTTGCAATTTTTTTAATTTGTATCTCGAGAGTGAAATAGCTGTTTCAAGTAATTAAAAAAAATGGTTTTTATACTAGGGTATCAGAATTATTTTATAAACACAGGCTGCTGTTAGCGCTGTAAAGAAACATCATAAAATCCATTCCTTTTTAATGGCACAAGAGAATATTAGCGCTCATCTATTTAAACATCAAAAAAACGGATTATTTGGAGTAGAAGTTGTGTGAGCACTGGTGAGTTTAAGAATAGATTTCCGATAATATTTCGCGAATTACACATGAAAAGAATGATAATTTGGGATAGGACGCAGTTGTCATTTTTTCTTTTCGGCTTGTTTTCTGTGATGTTGATTGTGATCATTTTGCAGCAAAGAGATATATTTGAGGGCATTTCCTCGAATCAAATATAGCCGCTGAAACATTTCCTAGTTTTATATTTTCGTTTTTCTTTGGGATTGTTGGAGTTGAATGCGAATATTTTTCTATTATTTTGTTATCTATGCGCGGTTCATGACGAGGAGAATGTTGAATGCGTGTATGGAGATACTGTTAGATGTACCTGCCAAATCAATATCTACTTAGGTAGGCAAAGTTATTCGCTTTATCTGTGAAGCTAAGCGTCTGCTGAATAATTCAGCAGTGAGTGTTTAAAGTAGAAATGAACTGTGCGGGGTGTTGGGCAAATAAATTCTATGTATTAATTGCGCCTTGACGTATCGAATAACCTCGTGGGTGTGTTGAATAATTCATTTCATTACTGTTAATTATTTTCGGAGGTGTCGGGTTCGATACAAAGCAGTTGGATTTGTTATGATATTAGGGCACTAGCCGGTCCTGCTCCATCAATACTCCAGATATCAACTATCATTTCATCCCTGGGTATCTCCATAAACCCCAATACCTTTCTGACGTTTTACTCATCCTCTCTCATTTGGGAAATGCCCAGAGCAGTCGACAGGTCCATAGCGAGCGCAGCTTACGTGAAATTGATACAATAAACATCCTAGGGCGAGTTCGTGAGTGTGCGTGACGCGAATAGCACCATCGGTCTCGATATGATATTTCAGATATAGAGGAGGTCCGTTCCCTCTGAGTCACATCGTAAAACCGTCTAGGATGACGGTATTAAGGGCCCGTAACCCGATAGGTTGCAAATACTTGCCCAACGATGATCGGTGCAGCAGACTGTGAGAAAAGGGGTAACGAAGTGAGCAATGGGGCCTAGATGGCGTTGCCGTCTAACAGCCGATCGATGCTGAGGGTAGACTGGACCGAAGTTCGCGTCATGCATAATGCGACAAATAACTGCTGCATCCAGACAGCATTTTTCCAGGAAGATCGGAGCGCTCCGGGTGTTGTATGACACCTGCAATATTCAGATAGACACATTACAACCAGCAAACAAATCGGACTTGTGAGGCCGCCACCGGCGATGCTCAATCACCTGCAGAACACAGATATGTTGCGACAAGGCCGCTATGTCTCCGGTGGTTTCACTTCGCAAAAATTTAAGTTCACATTCATCATTTTTCTTTGCTCAAAATATGTTAATAGCCAAGCGAACGGAAAAATTTAACAGTCAATGTAGATAATCGAGTCCAACAGCTGCAAACCGATTGTGAGTCATTATAATCTCATTAGTTTGGCTGGCAACTCAATTTTGAAATTTTTATAGCCAGAATTACTGGCGCCAAATAAAGAGTTAAGTTTCAAAAGATCCCATCTCTGCATGAATGTTGGGAATGACCAGTTGCAGATTCCATCTACTTGGACGGAAATATAGCGCCAGTTGACTAACCAACATGGAGAGCACCTACTTTCTAGGCTAACACTTTTGTTGTCGAAACTTATGATTTTTTTGTGATTTTATACACTTTATACATTCAATGATACAGCTGAGAACGAAATTGGAAAAAAAGTTGTCAACATTTTATATTGTAAAACTGACTTCTGTGGTTCATTACAGTAGGTATGTTTACAAAAAAAATTATATAATAAAAACCTGCCTACCTAATAACAACACAAATATTGTCACTAGGGAACAAAAAGGTGGTACAAAATTAGGTGATAATAGTGACAAATTCGATTACTGGATTTAATGCTGCTCGATTTTTTTTATAGAAACTAAAATTAAATTGATCGATTTATTACGCCTTTGTGTATTATTCATCTGCTTATCTTACTTTTACAGTATCTAATTATTTTTTACATAAAAATATTTTACTTCTATTCACTTAAAACTGAAACAAGAAAAAAAAATGAATTACAGCAAGTCATAAATGTTGTAAATCTCTAAATTTGCAAAATGTGACTGCACAAACTTTAAAAACTGTTTTAGAATAAAGCAGCCCGTATTTGAAACTCATTAATTTTGTTTCAACAGCATTCAGGGTAGCTGGCATTTCAAATATAGTTAAATCGACATTTTAACATTAATTTGTCTCATTTTTCTTTTACTTTATTCGCTCACTATTTCGAAACATCAATAAAAATTTGACTTCCAAATAATTTCAGCTTTTCAATACTGCTGCGAGTTTTATCGAATGGTCCTAAAAAAAATGAATATAGCAACGTTAAAAATTAATTCGTATTTCACCATTAATTTGACGTATTTTACGAAATTTCATTAAAAAAATATTTTTAAACCCATTGACTGATGAAATTAAAGGCACTGCATGAAAGAAATAAAGGTTTGTATTAATTGGGGGAAAAGTACATACAAGAAATTATAGCCTCTTCTTAAATGTTTAATGTGCAGCATTCCGTCAACTTAGTTGTTGCTGTTCTCATTAACCGGATAACAAATTACGAAAGTCTTTTACAACTCTGGAAAAGATGTTTTACGCATTCCTTTAGGTTTTCTAGTTAGTAGTTAAATTTCTGACGCTACATAATTACAATATAAAAACTTTAAGAGTATTTCAATTCAATTCTCCAGCACATTTGCATCACTCACTGAGACAGCTGTAGTTTCCGGTATATATATTTTTTTAATTTTAAGAGAATGTACATATAAATAGCATCTATCTTAATTTATTAATTCAGCTTATACTTTTCTTGTTATGTTAAAGACCATCATTAAAAGTCTAATATTAAAGAAACGACAAAATAGAAGAATATTGATTTTTTTTAAACATTTTAAAAGTCAACACTTGCCCTTAACATTCCAATTTGATAACGAATTAAGAATGGAAGCAAATTTTCTAATTTGTGTCTATCAAAATATTTAGTCTTTATCGATCTTTAGTCTTTATCGAGATGAACGTAACTAAAACTTTACTTTTACTGGTCGTTCTGTGTAGGTGGCCATAAATAATTATATAGTGCCCAAAAGCAAACGTCATTAATATTTCAATATATCTTAGGTCATAGGTAACGTATGTTACGGCAGAATTTAGTTAGTGGAACACGAACTAAATAAAGAGCCACATTATTCGCCCATTCCTTCATTTAATCATGGGATCTAATTAATTACAAGCTGTCCCTAGAATAATTGTTAGTCGTAGATGCTCGCGAAGGACCCAACAAGTAACAAAAAAGCTGCTACCTTCCCATTTTACTTAGTAATAAATTACGAAACGTTGGTTAAATACCCAACCTCTTTTGTTTGATGTGTAATAAATAAGGTTAGGGTCCGTTTTAACACCGCAAAACCCTAAAATGTTTAGAAGTTTCCTCGGGCCCTTTCGATTTCCTATTTTTTATTCACGTTGTAAATCCATTTTATTTCTACATTTTTTATTGTGTTCATATCTAAATACACATAACCTATTTTGACAACGCGATAATCTTGTTGCTCTGACAAATATTTATTTTAAACCGTGTTTTAAACAGTAATTTGTTGACTTTGAAATTCCTTGAGACCCATCCATACGGAGGAGAGATCGTTATTAATTCAACAAAACATGCCACTCTGCTAGAGTTTTAGAAATAAATCAATAATTAAGTTATAAATTCTACCTTTACAACATAAATTAGGCTTAATTTTTAATGAAATAGTTCCTATAATTAACGATAATGTATCGGAGCAATACATAAATTAGGTACGTACGTTAACAAATCGTATTATATTGTTAAAATATTTTGTGATAATAATTGATTTATGGGCGTACGTAGTTACTTTTAACAGCAATATATCCACCCATGAACCCCGTGAAAGTGGCTTTATGTAACCTAGTCATTATACTTTGTAACTGTAGTTCGACCGTATAACTTTTTCTTATTTCCCTTGGGAAGGCTTAGATTGATGCAGCTCTTAGATGTCTGTGATGCATTGTTTTAGTACCAAGAAAATGGACGTAAATATGACAACGTAAATGTTGGCTAGAAATGTCTAAAATAGAGTAAAAGTTCCATTACATAAGTGATGATTTTCACTTGACTTCACATGAGTAGAAATGGATTTTTGGAAAAATTAGATTAGACATTTGTCAATTCTTTTAGTTCTTTTTGCAACCAGAATATATGGCGTCTCGTGAAAGCTTAATATGAAAATTTTTCGCGAATTGTATCTACGCTGTTTTACAGAAAACTTGGTTGGAGAGAAATAAAACTGGAAAATTAATGTATAAAACATCTTGGGAACGTTTCCACTTTATTTGAGTAATTAAATTACTCATCACAATAATATGATACATTTTCTGAAACAAATTAAACCAGTCCACATACATATGCTTGCAGATTTCCCAACAGAATCAATTAAAATTAGCATAAAAATTTAATTTACGCTCCACATCGACTGAATTGTAACACGAAATACATATATGGATAGAGTCGTCAGTAAAATGACCAACCCATCAAAAAATTAATAATAGCATGAATAGTCCTTACCTTTGAATTTTGCTCTCTTAATCTTAGACTAGGCTATATTATTAGTTAAAGGGCAATATTAAAAATAAAATTGCTTTTAAAATTTTGAACCTAAAAATTTACCAAAATCCACAGTAAAGACACTTTAAAAGAAATTTGATGAAAACATTTGTCGAAGACCTTCGTTTCTATAGAAATTCAATATAATACAATTTTTTTTTCAAGTAATGCCCACGCACATTTTGAAGTTTTGATCGTTTGAGAGGTCATAGTGCTTCACACCTCATACGCATTATAGCGTAATATTCTTCTGTGAGTTGATAATAAGGTAGTAATTCTTAGATGTGTGCATAATGATTATACAAAACAGAATAAAATTAACACAAGCGATCGATAATATTGTAATATTAATTGATGTAGAAACAAAACAATTTGGCAAGTTTGACGCTTAGCTTAGAACGAGATTACAACCATACATAGTTGAGGAACATTCACCTGTTAAATAACAAGATTTTATATATACAAAACTAATTACGTGTGTAATTAAATATTGTATTTTGTTCTTCCATAAAAACTATCTTGTGAAGCCGAAAGGCATCAGTTATAATATGTAACAGCAATATTTTCCACAAAAGAATGATCATTAAGAATCCTTATTGTTATTTTAAACGCGAATAAATCTTCTACTTCGTCCAGACCTCAGATTTTTATATTATAAAAATATTATGTAATGGTTTCAACTTGACACGAGTTATCTAGTTTTTAACATTGAACTACAATATTTTAGATTTGGATCCTGAAAGCAAAATCAAAAGTCTCAAATGACGTGCTTCTGAAAATGATTTAAAAGTACAAGTTACAAATTTTGTAAAATTTGTAAAAAATTGTACAAATTTTACGAAACTTTTATATATATATAATATATATATAGCAGTAATATTGCTATATTTTGACTTTAACTAAAGGAAGCATTTTAATAAAGTATACATTTTGAAAGTATTTTCTCACATATGATTTAAATTCCTTGTAAATATTTTAAATAATTTAATAAAATCCGACGACAGTGATTTCCCAGTTTCTAAACATGAATTGGTGGGAAACACTGTCCATGGTTATTTTGATTAAATGATTAAATCTAGTGAACCCTGTTTAGCTTTGTAAACATTTTTCTCTCTTAAGAGTGTCTTAGTGTATTTATAGTTTTATAATAAAAGCTGCATCTTAACATCCATTCTTTTTGACATCCATTTCGTTGGAAGTATGCCTTCAACGCAATTTTATATTTTATTTATACTTGAAACACTATTCCAAAAAATACATAAATAACAATCAAATATTTCGATTCGGATTTTGTAATTCATGTTGAAAGCTGGGACATGCGTTGTCAAATCTTAGTCACACAGAACTCGAAGAAGCAGACATCTGGGGGGCCTTAAAGAACATGGTAAAAACTTCAACATTTTTCTTTGCAAAAAAATCCGAACACCTCGAAAATGTTCACAGATTTCAGTGAAACTCCCAGGAAATACGTAAATCAAATAATTATTAAATTGAGAAATAAAATCGAACAAAATGGGACATATTGAAAAGAAACATTTTTAGTAATGAGTGGGCCCTCCATCATTTCTTATGCACCCTGCCACTCTTGTAGGCATGCTTGAAATTAAATCATCTATTTTTTGTTGAAGTAACTGATCTCAAGTTTCTTGAACCTGTAAGTGCAATTCATCTAAAGTGGTCGGGACATAATGCAGAGCACCAATCCTGCGACCCATGTTATCCCATTCATGTTCAAATACTAACGAAGAAATTTTGAATATAAATGAAGGTATTAGAAAAATAAAACAAATAATTTCATTCTGTTTTACAAAAGAATTAACATTTAAAAGTAATGAAAATAACAGTAGACATAAAACACACTTTTAGATCTCTGAAAATGAAAGTCTTCTTGAGAAATGATAAAAGCGTAGACGTCAAAAATCGTGAAATCAAAATCATCCTAGGTTGCAGGTTTTTTTTGTAATAAAACAATGGTAGTTCTTAACAATTCTGAAAATGGATTCTGCTGAATATACAGTAAAATCGATTAGCAAATTCTCAGTTAGTCACTAGTCACACTATTTAAAATTCTATCAACATTGCTTCGTAAATAATCGTTTTTCCACGATGTTTTGACGTGGCAAGGCGTTTAGAGTAGTCGAACATAAGCCAAAAAATATATATAGTTATAAAAACTTTAATTTCTTTTTTGAACTTCCTCTACACCGAGCTTTGAACAAGTAAGTACTGTGTGTGTTAAGTGCTTTGATAGATATTATTCCTAAGGTCATAAGATTCTTAAATCACTACAATCATTTGAGACGTAGTAATTGATTTATTCTCCACATAATGGAAAACATAAGCTCAAGATAAAATTCTAACAAATCCTGTTTTGACTAATCTCTAATAAAAATTAGCTTTTCTATTTCTATAAAATAAATTTTGTTACAAGATTATAATGATTTAATCTGGGAAGATGTGAAGAATATATTATGTTTGGCAACATTCATCTTCGACACTACGAAATGTGTCAAATAAACCAAAACACGTATCTTCTCACAGAAAATCTATGCTTATAATATATAGCTAAGTTCCTGTTGAAGATAAGATTGTTGTATGAGAGGTAGGATACAATTTCCCATTATTTTATTCTGTCGAAGAGTGCAAGAAACACATGCTTATCCTTTTTATAATCTTTTGACTTGATCCCATACAGATGTATGGAAAAAATTAATACAAAAAAGATTACATTTGTAAAAACGACGTCAATATTACACTTACAATTAGTTAATAACGCCCATTTCATATTGTTTTTTTTTTTCAATTATGTTGGGAACACTGATAATGACAAAAGGATCTATCTCCTAAAATAAAAAACTTTCTTATGTTTGAAATGAAAGTACTTGATAACAGATGACAGTTCTCACGAGCGAAATGGCGCTATTAAACTTCGAATTTTATGTATTACCTAAAAATATAAAAATATATAGGATGTCCCGTTTAGAAATAAGAAATTTCTAGTCATTTTCGGTAATAATAAAAGCGCAAAAAGTTTATGTCAAAATATGGGTTATGATAAATGCATCGACCTTCGAAACATTTGTTTAGACATCTTAATAAATGAGCCATGTTTAATTTACATCCGTCATAATCATAAAATACAGCTTTTCGTCTTTATACTGCATTTTTCAGCATTAATGCAATCCGAGTTTTAAATTTGTTTGTAGTTGGAGACAAGTTGTTGAATAAATCGAATACTATAACGAATAGTTTAATATGATTTCTAAACTAGTTTATCAAACGTCACTAAATAATCATAACTTGAGTTTGTTGTACTATCCAGTGTTAAAACTGCTTAGATTATAAAAATTTTAACATAAATGCAACAGTTTGAAATTAAGTCTGATTGGCTGTTTGTGTAAATGATATGAAATCAATATTTTCTCTAGAACAAGTCTGAAACGTGTCTGGTCTGTTCAAAAAAGAATTAAGCGTCGGAACAAGGGACAGGTGCAGCACGAAAATTGTGAAGTTAATAAGGCTGCACTTTGAGACACGAATTGAAGTTTGACATTCGAAAAAGTTTAAGTGTAAATCAACGACAGCACGTGTGTTCAATGTGTGGAGTGCAGCTCAGGCTGGACCATTTCCGTTGATTGCTTTTATGAATACACAATTTCTCCCCGTTGGGTTAAGTGACGTCAGTACAACTGTTTCAGTAAAATGTTGTTGTTATGATGGTAACAGCTAAGTAGGAAATGAGTATGCAGGGCTGGTCGGGCAGATCCAAACGCGTTCGAGGGGCGGTATGTAACTAACCGTTTTGGGATTAAAAAAGTTGGGGCACTTAATCTTGGGGCGCGCATGCAGGCCGCGTCAGCACTGCCATAGCGATATTGGATGAACTGGCCGTCAGACGCGACTTTTTACTTTACAAATGAAACCTTTTATGATTGATGGACAGACGTCCCTTGTCCCAATATCGAACTGACCGTCGCTCCTTCGATTTCGCCAGTTCTCTTCCACAATCCATTGATGACGCCGGAACCGCTTTGTTAAATTTGGATATATTTTATTCGTGCGCATTCCATTCGACTCCTATGTCCTCAATTTAACGCGATTTATTGGTCCGAAGAAAATATTTGGGATGGCAATGCCGAAATATTAGACCATTCCGATGTGATCTAGCAAAAAAGCTGATGTATTTATAAGTGGGGACACATGGTGTGCCATATTGCGAGCTTTCCACTGAACGCAATTAAAGGGTCATCAAGCCGTCACATTTTTCGAAAAGGCGATTGACTCTCGGTAATCACTCCGCATTATTTCACGCTTCCAACTTTCTTACAAAACTTTCTTATAATAACAGCGGAAATTTGTTTTCTCTTGGAGCACTTCACTTGAAAAGCAGATCTTTCTGATGTGTTGTTTTCAATATTTAATTTATGAAACAAGCACTCTGTGTGTCTCTTTTATGCACATGAACATGATATGCTACAGAGATTGCATCTCATCTTATGTTTTTCCGTATGCATGCATGTTTGAACTGTATTGTATAAGATCCAAAACCTTTACGTTTTTTATTTAGATATTTGTCTACATATTGTTCAAAAGTCCACATGTTTTATCCGCATCTGCAACAAGTCTCTATCACTAGCCACGTTGGCATCTATGACACAATAGCGTTGTTACATTCTTTTCTTAAATAGTGAAGTTTTGTAAAATTAACAGGTTATTTACAAATTACGTGCTTTATAGCAATATAATAATTTGTTTTATACCGAAAGTTTCATAATTAATAACAATAATAACAATAATAATAATAATAATAATAAAGAAATTGCTTTCTTCCGGGTCTTGCCGCGTGTGTCATTCAACCAATAATAATAATTTTATATATTCGGAAAGGCGGGATATGACCGTCATTACTTGCTGATTTCCAAAGTTAAGCAACATTGGCCCGGACCCATTTTTAGATGGGTGACCCTTGTTTATCTACGTTACTCGGTAACCTTAACCTACCTGTTCCAATTGTCAGAGTCGCTGTCAGTGTCAAAAAACTTGTCAGTGAAAAACAATTTAATGCGATTTCAGATATGTGATCACTGGTATTAAATCATTACTTGATACATTTGTGTCAGTAATGAAAATAGCCTTCCTGACCGGTGGACTGGTCAAAGCAACACCTTATAATTAATAAATAATAATACCTTGGGAAATCAATGACGTGAAAGCGTTTGGGACTGGGACTGGGACTGGGTTGACTGAGAAGCGTTTTTTACATTTTACAATTTTTTGTCTAAGATGCCTACTAACAGAGATACTGATGTCAAAGGAGGTAGTTAGGTTACTTTTATTTTCCTAATACTATTTTGTCAAATTATGTTAATAATTAAAAGAATATTTCTATTCGGTAGGGGTAATCTATCACACCAAAATTTTTTTGACTGATGTTTTTTCTTCAAATTAAGTCACACGATTCTACATTAAAAACCAAGTAAAAAAGTGTTTAATGTAGATAAAATGCACCATTGTCAAATATCTTCGATATTTAAATATTTAATATGAAGAGAAAAAAGTATTATAACTTATAAACCCTCAGTATCAAAGTGGAATGATTTAATTTTAACAGAAATGATGATAACATGATTTGGATTTTATCCCGTTAATGGATTTGTATGTATTGTGGCACATTTTAAAATGTTTATATCTCAATAACTTGGAAATTTTGCGTCTTATAATTTTTTTTTGCTTAATCAGTTTTAAGAAAAATATTAGTTAAATAAAATGAACGCAAAAGACACGCTCACACTACTCTTTAATGTAAGGTGTTATAGAACATATTTTATCAAATTAAGATCTGTATTAAAAAAGTAAAATATTAATATTTCGTTTCAGAAGTTTACAACATTTTGGAATCATTACCAAATAAAAGCAATCCCACTGCTCAACTGCTGTTGGCCTTAGAATGTATTTTAAAGAAGAAGTTTATATAAAAAAAAACTCATTTTTTTGTGTTCCATCATCTTCCAAAGTATTGATATATAATTATGAGGCACCACCTAAAATGATTTATTGAAATATGTGTCTCCGAATGAGAGTAGTGTTAAGTCAGTTTTATATCACTTTGAGAAATTAACACTTAAAGTTTTGTGTTGAAAAGAAATGCATGATACAAATATTTTGAAAACATAAAATGCACAGTTGAAATTAAATATTTTTTCTACAACTGTCATGAAATGATGACATTAAAATTACAATAAGCAGGTGTGAAATTGTGCTTCACGTACATGATCAAAAATAGTTATTTACCTAACGTGTTCGGAAAATTAATTTTCCCGCATGAGCATTTTGTGCATTTAGTGCGAATACGGGAAAATTTTTCCCGAGAAATTTAGGTACAAGGTTCTTTGTTACGAATAACTCAAAATTATACAGGGTGTAATTGAAATACATGCAATAATTTTAACCTGAACATCAAAAAAGAGAATGAAGCGTGATTTTTCGAAAAAAAAATTAAAACGCCATTGGGGAGAAACCCCCTCGAACCTTCCCTACAACGACTTTCTTAAACGAACCATCAATGCTGCACTACGTTCGTATAAAAAACAAATACATTCGCTTTGTAAAAACCACTATCACTTTCCGTGTTTAATAACATGAATGAATAGAAAAATCGTACCTGAAAAAGCTACGTTACAATAAATGTTGAAAATGATTCCCTTCAATTGTCAATATATGCCCGACAACGACGTTGCATACTATCCTTTATATGGGCAAAAATCTCTGGTGTTGTGCGTATTGTGACGACAGCGTCTTCAATACGTTGCTGAANNTCCACAGAAGTAGCGTAAACTAACCGGTCAGCAGGTGTATTTGCAGGTTAAAAGTACCATGGTCCCTCAAATGTTGCATTGTTCAAATGAACGTACGACCTTGAGTCACAGGACGATTTGAAAATCGTTCAAACCATAGCTAGCTACACATTGTCACTGGCTTCACCGTAAAGTAACACCA
>QDEB01055864.1:0-10772 GCA_004193795.1 Asbolus verrucosus | reverse complement strand
GTAATCAAAGTCAATATCGGTTGCATGTCTTTGAATAATTGACTGCAAACTATCGACTCGTATAGATAGAGTTCACATTCAAACCACTTGAGATTTTCAGTTGAGTATTCAATTTTTTCATGCATTGTGAGGGGGTGTAGCTGCATTGTTCATATTTAAACCATGTCGTGTTCTCAAGAGCCCTGAATCTCATCAAAATGTAGTCTTTAAGACTACGTCATCATGGCTCCTCACGCTTCAAAATTTTGATATTTTTGGGGGGTAGGGGAACTTCATCCAGTATTAAGTTTTAAATATTGTGATTGGAACAAGTGTTTTAAAATCATTAAAATAGACTGCTTTTATCACATTTGTCGGTTTCTAGAACATCAAATTTATAATCGAACAATCTCAACATTTTAATACTTTAGAAAGAAAAAAGTGAGGTTAAGTCGCTTTTTTATGTTTGTCAGCTGTCAAATATGTCGTAAATTCAATAGTCACACATTGATCCATAATTTCTAATTGATAACTTAAGTAAGGGGGCACTTTTGATATATCAGCAAGTTCTTTATTTTGTTATACATAATTTTCCAAACATCGTAAGGTCCAGGGGTCGATAAAGTAGAGCGCTTGCAAATATATCCAATTTTACTCCTGGTGAGTTTACTTATTTATGTATTTGCAATGGTTTGTACATTTTCAAAACAGTTTACAATGGAATTGGAGCACAAAAACTTCGCAGAATCCAAAAACGGGTTCAACTGCACGGACCAATTCAAACCCTACAAATGTACGAGATGTAACACCGAATCTCACCTCAAATGCAGCCTAGTGAAACACCAACAAGACGCCACTCACAAAACCGAAGAAGAATCGGTTGTATTGTATAAATGCCGAAAGTGCGAATTTGCCACTTATTCAAGACTGATTTTAATGAAACATTGGACTGCTTGTAAAATCATTCTGAGCTACAAATGTCCCAAATTGGGCGAATATAAACGGTTCAAATGTGAGAACTGCCCTTACAGAACCAACAGGAATTCAGATCTGAGGGAGCACATAATGAGTAAACACACGGCACCAGAAGATAAAAAATGGCATGAATGTGATCAGTGTTTATACAAATCCATCCAAAAGGGCAACTTGCGGAAGCACGTCAGAATTAAACACGCAGTCGAATCGGACTTGTCTGGGACAATTCAATGGTTTTCCTGTAACCTATGCCCGTATAAAGCCAAACAGAAAAAAGATCTCATTAAACATAATTTACGAAAGCACACACCCCCGGATGATATTAATTGGTTGTGTTGTGATCAGTGTCCATACAAAACAATCGAATCGTTTAGCCTGAAAGCGCACATATTGTCGCGACATACGTCACTCGAAAAAATCCGATGGTTCCAATGTGAACAATGTCCATATAAGGCAAAGCTCTCGGCAAATCTAAAAAGACACGTTTTAATAAAACACACAATTCCGAAAAAGAAGCTCAATAATAAAACAGCACGAAAAAATTACGCACGTTCCGCAGACAAAACTTTCAAATGCAAAGAGTGTCTTTTTGAAACGAAATGGAAAGGTAGCCTTGAAGCTCACGTTTTAAGAATTCATGCGACAGCAGAAGAGATTCAGTGGATTCAATGTGCTCAATGTCCATACAAAGCGAAAGTATTAAGTAATTTGCGCAATCATACGCTAGTTAATCATACAGCTCCTGAATACATTAAATGGTTTCAATGTGAACAGTGCACTTACAGGACAAGGTTTAAATGTGCTTTAAAGTCTCATCTCGTAACAAATCACACAGCTTCCGAAGACATCAAATGGTTCAGCTGTGAACAGTGTCACTATCGGAGTAAAATGAAGAATGATTTTAACAGACACATGCAGAGGATACATGCGATGGCCAAAAAAGGTGCATTTTTCAGAAATCATTTACATTCCCAAGAGAAAATTGACTGAATTATTTATTTGTAATTTATCAAATGTCGGTAATATAGGTTCCAATAAATGTAAACATAACCTATCTTTCGAATGATTTGTGAACACACCCTTGCATTATCTTGTTTTGACAGATGCTGTCAAATTTTAATTTACGTTTTATTTTTATTTCCACGAAAATAAATGCATTAATTAAGTGACAATAACGACAATGACACATGGGGCGAGTGCTGCCGTAGCAGGTCATCACGGTGGAGGACATTATGGAACCACGTCCCATCATCATCAACCTGCACCACCACACCATCACCACCACCACCATGGAGAAGCAGTCCCCATTCTTCCAGTGTATGTATCATCATCACATGGATGTTGTGGACATTGTACAAAAAGGAGCATCGTTTTTTCGATGATCATCGGAACCTTTGCTTTTGTAATATTGGTTGTTGCTATTTCCGTAAACTACAGCAAAATGGCAAAGTAGCTTTTGTACCATAACAGTATAGTGTAAGAGTATTTTTTAAATATATGTATATATATATATGTAGTAAGTTGACCCTGATGTGGTTGATAGATTTATCATCTACACAGTGTGTGCGGTTTTGTATGAACATTTCCGATTCTGATTCATAATGGTGGCTGCAACGACCTGAAAAAGTCCAATTGGAAGATGTCTTCTTTTTTATGTTTACTTTTAGAGCAAAAAACATTATCAAAGAATCTAAACTAAACACTAAAAAATCTACATTTTATTTTTAGCAAAGTAGCCAGAACTGTGTAAATTTTTAGGTTAAAAAAATTCGCAAGTATACCAACTACAGGAATATACTTACATATACAGAATATCCAAAATAAAAATCCGTCCTTTTTTTATTGATTGGCCCCATCTTACGGTCTGATTGAGTATTAATCAAGGAGGGAATTTTAAATGAATTATTTTGTTGTATATTTGTACATTATTTCGGAATTTTTTTCATAAATTTGATAAAACTAGTACACAAAGTGTAATAAATGTGAAATAGTTAACACGTCAAATTTACAAAAAAGCATCAAATAAATACATAGTACAACTAGAGATTTCAACATTGTATCAAAGTATGTATATCACAAAACTATGAAGTTATTATAAACGTCATATATTATAATATTGCACAACAAAAAAATACAGTTATAATACAAAACAACATTATTACATATATATTATGATCTCTAATATTAGCAATCAAATAAAAACACAAAACTAAAAAATGCATCGAAATATTTCAAAAAGACAAAATGAAAGATAAAAATTTAGAATCATTACGTGATGTTGCTATCTAATAAAATGCGTATTTAGGCGACACACTAAAATTTACGAAACAAAACAAAAAATAAATTCTGTTTTGAAGATAATACAAAAGTTTACTATTTAAAAGTGACTTTGATCAACCATTAACGTTATTCTTGTATTAATTTAAAAATTTAATATCAATGAAAAATTTATTGAGCAAACATATGATGGTGCTTCAGTCATGGCAGGGGAATTAAANNTTTTTTTTTGCAAACAGTAGGTCTTTCGGCATTTTTTTCCAAATCGACAAAAAGGTCAAGCATCCTAACAGAAATATGTAATAAAAAACTTCCAAGTAATTATGAAACACGTTGGAATTTTAAGTCAAGAATTACAGGCATTGTAATTCAATTTAGAAATGAATTGATAGAGGTATTTGACACTATGTGACCCATAACGATTTTAAAAGCGACCATGAGACTATTCGAGAATCCGCAGGTTTTAAGAAAATGTTATGAGATTTTAATTTTAACTTTTTTACTCCACACCTTTAATTTAATTTAATTTTTGATCAAACTGATATAATTTTTTCAATTTTGCAAAGCAAATCGACAGATATTTCCTTCTGCAAACGTAGAATTGAAGCCCTTCTTGTAACTTTAAGAGATGATAATACATATGATGATGTAGTCAGTCAGCTAGGTCCTCCAACAAAAAAGCGAAAAACTGATTTTGATGGCCTAGATGAAGATGTAAAATCTTATTTCAGACGTTTATACAATGAAATTTTAGACATAACAATAATTCAAGTAGTAACAAGATTTGGCAATTTGGAAAAATTAGCATTTATTGAACTTTTAGATAAAAATAATTTCTTAAAATTTCATAAACAATTTCCTCGTCATTTATTAAGTTCATTAATGCAAAATTATCGAACATTTTTCGATAAAATTAAATTGGAACGAGAGTTACAAGTTTTGTATTCGGATCCCACAATTTTCGGAGATTTTCAAAACTTATCAGATATGCTTTATTTTATTTATTCAAATTCTCTACAAAATGGCATTCCTGAAATTTCTAAATTGTTATCATTAGTTTTGTCACTTCCATCTACATCTTCTTCAGTCGAAAGAAGCTTTTCAGCTTTAAAGCGAATTAAAACTTTTATTCGAAATTCTATACATCAGTCACGCTTAAGTAATTTGTCCAAAATTTCAATTGAAAAGGCATTAGTAAAAACCTTACAAGACGATGAAAATTTTAAATTTTACGATAAAGTAATCGATGATTTTGCTTGCCAGAAAGACCGTAGAATAAATTTGATTTATAAAAGTGAAGGACAATTTCAATTTAAAGAAGCTTTTTTTGTTAATTACATAATCATGTAGCTGTATGTTCTGTTTTTGTACACAGAAATATCTATAATTTATTTTGATTTTTAAAGAAGTTTATTTTTGTTATTCTTATTTTCACTAGTTTTATAGCTTTATTTTTTTAAATATTTTATTATTTTTCCCTATACCCAATTACCTTCCCAATTCCTTAATCCCACCCTTTCCCGGCAAGAAAAGCTCTAGACCTTCTCGTTGGTTCTGCCGAACGATGGATTTGTTGATAGAATAAATGCAATAAATTCATTGACTGACTTAAAGCCTGTACATACATACAGATGTATATCAAGAAAATTACCAATGTTTGGACCGGTTTGCCGACCCAGTTTAAATGATCACGAGCCGCCACTGGTGTAAACGTACATTCCCTGCAACATAAATTACTAACTAAGAATGTGCAATAATTTTTTGAATGTACCTTTTAAAATTAATATGTAAAAAGCTCTTCTCCTTTAACTACCCATTTTTTAAATGTGTTTAGTTATAATTATGGATTTTAGTCAAAGAATTATTTCTTCTCATTGTCCTGGAAATAAAAGACGCCAGAAATTTTGCGACGCCATCTTCAGGTCTGATCCGGGAGCTTTAATATTAGCAGTGCACACAACCTTCAACATTTTAGTACCAACATTTCACGGTCTAATATTGGCAGCAATGTCATCAATTTGACAGATTTGAATTGGCGGGTTAGGGGGGTGAAAGTGCAACTTTTCTTACGATTATCCCTTCAAATAATGGAAGAATCTCAAGAAGACAACTCCGAGGATGTTTTCCGAATTCTGCTCGCTACAGACATTCATTTAGGTTATGGAGAGAACAATCCAGTTAGAGGTTAATCCGAAGTCTGCATTTGTCGCATCCCTCAACCGTTTTTTTTTTGCAGAAAACGACACCTACGTCACGTTCGAGGAGATCCTGAAAATCGCCGTGAGGGAGAATGTCGATTTCATTCTGCTGGGGGGCGACCTGTTCCACGACACGCGTCCCTCCCCGTATTGCATCAACAAATGCACCGAACTCATCCGCAAGTGAGCCGCAACACAAAACCCGACCTCTGTCGTGGCTGTAACCCCAAATTCTAGGTATTGCCTCGGCGATAAGCCGGTCGAGATCGAGTTCCTCTCAGATCCGTCGTACAACTTCCAGCACAGCATGAACCCCGTGGTGAATTACGAAGACCCCAACATGAACGTCTCGATCCCGGTATTCTCGATTCATGGCAACCACGATGACCCCACCGGTAAAAGGCAAATCTCCGCGATGGACCTGATGTCCTCGATGGGCCTGATCAACTACTTCGGGCGCTGGAACAGCCTGACGCAAGTTGAAATCAGTCCGATTCTGCTGAGGAAGGGCACCTCTCAGTTGGCCCTGTATGGCTTATCGCACATCAGAGACGAGCGTTTGGCCAGACTGTTCCTGGAGAAGAAAGTCATCATGAAGACCCCCGAGAATGTCGATGAATGGTTCAATCTGTTGGTGTTGCACCAAAACCGGGCCAACAGAGGCGTGAAGAATTTCATCGCCGAGTCTTTCATTCCCCAGTTTTTTAATCTGGTGATGTGGGGGCACGAGCATGACTGTCGGATAGAGCCGATTAGAGTGGCCGATGGGGACGTATATATAACGCAGCCGGGGAGTTCTGTGGCCACTTCGTTGGCCGAGGGCGAAGCCCTTCCGAAAAAAGTGGGGCTGTTGAGTGTCAGAGGGACGGAATTCACCATCTCACCGATCGAATTGCGTACAGTGAGGCCGTTCATCTTTAAACACATGCAGCTGGAGCCCATCGAGGATTATGATGGGGGTGAAAAACACGACGAAAATAGCAAACGACAAATTAAGAAAATCGTTGAGAGAATGATCGAAGAAGCTAAAGGTCTCGGAAGGAAAGAAAATCTCCTTCCTTTAATTAGATTATGCGTCAGATACCAAGACGAGAGGCAAGTTTTTAATGCAATTAGGTTCGGACAGGGATATGCGGACAAAGTCGCCAATCCTGACGATATGCTCAAGTTCATTTCAAGTTCAAAAAAGAGACAGGGCAAACGTTTAGCGAACAAACTCGACGATGATGATGATGATGCGAACAATGAAGAAAGGGTGGACAGAGTGGAGGACTTGTTGCCGAGATACTTCAACGATGAAAATCAACCAACAGTTCTATCTCTCGCCGGATTAAGCGAAGCGGTGAAAAAATTTATCGACGCCAACGACGCCGACGCCCCAGCTTTCATAATCAAGTGAATTGTTCGATACAACTAGTCGATGTCGTTATCATCATTATTTTTCAGCTATCAGTACGAGAAGACCCTGGAGAAACTGAAGGAACTGCGCCCCGAGGAGCACGAAGTCGAAGATCGGTTGGAACGGTTGCGGAGCGCCCGGCAAAGAGAGGCGAACGAGTTCAGGCTGTTGTTGAACGATCCGAATCGTCCGAAAGCGAACAGCGGTGGAAACGATACGGTTGTGATCGATAGCGATAACGAATCGGAGTCGACCCCCGCGAGGCCCGCTAAAGGGCGGGGGTCCAGAGGCGGTCGAGGCTCTAGAGGGGCTCGAGGTGGGCGCGGAGCGAAGAAGTGAGGTTTCCCTATTGTGCTTACAATTTTATAAATATATTTTTTTAAATTAAGTATTTTCGTTTATTTCTCGCGTTTTGTGGCGCTTCAGAAGGTGATAAATTACGTTAAGCAATGGAAGTAGCATGCAAATTGTGTAAATGATGAACAATAATGATAGTATTACAATAAAGCAGTAAATCTTTCATCGTCAGCTGTGATCTTTAAACTTCCTTTTACTGTTAACCTTTTCGATTTTTTTGTCCTTCGCTCTCTTTATTAATTTATTTTCAGTAAACCACAAAATAAACGTGAGTGAATGCTACTTTCAGGTCTGGTCGCAAATTTTTTTTCAATATTTTCCAATGCCAAAATATGTCACAACAGTATAGATGGTCCATTCAAAGATATCTAAAGTTAATGTCATTGCAGGCAAAACGAAAAGTTTAACAAATACACAATCATTAAATTTTTTTAATGTTTTAGTCTTTTCAATCATTGCATTAATTGTTCGTTTCTTCTGTCTCAATGTTAGAAAAAATTGTTTCACTTTCTCGTTTTTTTTTCAACATTATAATTCATAGTATTGAAAATGCACTTTGAAGAGCAACAAAACTGCAATCATTGTTTAGATTTTGAAATTTCTAAAATCAACAACATAAATTTTTATTTTACCATTTTGTCGCAGAATAAAAAAATTAATAATTATTATGGCCAAAAACAATGCTTTCTGCAATATGATTCGTCTAAAATTAATGGATAATATGAGAACTATATCCAATTAGTTCCTAAACTTAATAATGTGGCTAATATAATCTCATTTTTTTAAATTTTTAAAATCTAGAGGAGAGATCCACCTCCATGAATACATTTAAGAGATAAAAGTTGTATTTGTTAGAAATGACAGTTCATACTGCGCATGTCAACAGTGGCTCTCAAACATTTTTCTTCGCAAGTTTCATAATGGCGCGATTTTTTAAAGCGAAATCTCATCAAAACCCAAATATATATTTTTAAACCTTATACGGCCGTTTAATTTGGGACTCGAGTATCACATAAACGTATGTAAGAAATGAAACGTTTTATTACAGATTTTTTATGGTTAATTCCTAGGATTTTAATGCATAAGAAAGTTTTAAAATTTGGCTTCTCTGCTAGATGTAGATAAGTGTTGATGACATCTACAATAGAGTTTAAGCGAATGATACCTACTTAAAACGAAATTATATGCTTATCACTGCCACCATCTTTTTTATGTTTACCGCATAATACAGATTTCAAATCCTTATAATCCATATAATTTACACAACAGTACAGCTTGATTCAAACAGCTAAACTGCTTACAGGTTTTAAACGAGTTTTTGGTTTTGGTTTTTTTTTGCAACTTCGAAAGTCAAAACAGTACGTTGTATCGACTTCTTTTTCATTTATGTATTTACCATAAAAAAATTTTTGCTGTTATTTTATGAAATCAAACGTTTGTATCATGTTTTGGGCGACAAATATTTTAAATACTTTTGCAACGTGTCTTTTTAAGAATGTAATTTTTATCGCCTTTACGGTATATAAGAACAAGGTTCATATTTGTTGTAACTGTGGCTGGAACGACTTCAAGTTTTGCTGCTGGATATGACGTTTAGCATTTGCGGATTTTTAAAAATGTCTAAGAACCACTGTTGAAATGTGCAATATCATTTTCACAAAAAAAAAAAAAAAACGCAAGCTCAGATGCACTTCTAAACAGCGTAACCTAGAATTTAGTACGCATGATCGTCGAAAGTCCTTAAATAGAATCCTTTTAATACAATGAAACAGAAAAAAAAATGCAAGCACAACAATCTTTTGATGAAAACGAAATCATTTCTAATATCGTGTCATCACTTCAAAAAGTGAGCAAGTTCACTCATGGATTTTTTTCAGTTCCTCAATTGTAAACTACAAACCTTTTTCTTTCATGTTCGATCGACTAGTCCTTTGGTCCTCCAGTTTTATATTTTCATGTATTTTGTCTTTTTTTTATTATGTCTTTTGAGTGTTGCTATATTAGATAAATTTGTAATTCAATTTTTGGTGTAATATTTCATTCATTTCACTTTTTTTAAATTTTTTCGGGAAGGTATATACAATAAAAAATATTTTAAATAAACTTTATTGACATGTTTATTGTTTTACATATATTATATGTATTTATTAATAATAAATTCTGATAAAGTACAAAAATTTTACTGTACCATTTAGTACTATCACACAAGGACCTTATCTATTAATAATAATCTTAAGATGGAATAATAACGACTACACATAAGAGTTGACAATGTGAAACTGATAACGTCACTAATAATACATTAATAATACATTAATAATACCGAAATTGCGCAATACTGTCAAATTATACCCACGAGAAAATTTCAATTTTTCCAGTTTTCACCGGTAAATATCAATATCACAAAAGTATGAGCTCTGCAGTTTGTCCAACAACAAAACGCAAACACAAAGTACACGATCCTCCGAAAGAAAATTAGTACGAGAGAGGGTTTGGTTACAATAATAAAATCGTCCAACAACAGAGAAATGAACGCCACCTGAAAGCTTTTCCGCAGAAAAAAAATTCCAGGTGCGAGTGCCAAGCTCAGTTCTTGATGATGAGCTGCGCTTGGCACGCAGGTACTTTTTCAAAAGAAATCACTCTTGATAATATCACCGATCCTAATGTATAGTCTCTTATCGAAAGGCTTCCGTATGTTTTTCGTTGTGCCTCTAAACACAAGGAAAAAATTCAGTCACTGGTCCTAAGACTATAACCTAGCCTAACCACTAATCCTATCACGTTTAGTTTTGTTTTTATTGAATATGTGTACAGTCGGTGAGGATAATTAAGCGATATACCTACTACGAGAGGTTAATATGTAAAATGAGATGTGTGACACGGCGATTTTGATGCTTGTTTCAGTCTTGTTGTCGCGTACCTATTCTAAGATCGAGCGGTACAGCTTCTTCTTGCTCAACACGTAAGCTGGACTCACCACGATGGTGCCGCCTCTGGCCAGGTTCCTGCAAGCGAATCGAATAAGCCAACATTNNAAATCCTGAAAAATTTCGCAAAAATCTCGAAACTTACTTGAGGAACTGCGGTATGAAGTTCCACCCGGTGGAGTTCTGTTTGAGCGTCAGATTAAGCTCGAACGTGGTGGCGGTCCCCGGATCGCACTTCACGCTGGACAACTTCCTGCATTCGTCCAGCGCGTCGAAGTTGACGTAGATGAGGCAGCCGCGGATGCCGCACGGCTCGGACTCGGCCATCGACAGGATGTCGCGCGATATCCTGTGCAGAAGCCCGCAGGGCAGGAGGACCTCTCCGCAGGACAGGTGGGTCCGCTTGGCGGAGCGCAGTTCGGACTCGATTCGGTGCGTCAGCGAGGGGATGGTCAAGCAGAGCCCTCTGTCGTCGGGGGCCGAGAAGAGGTCGTAATTGCAACCTGCAAAGAGTCGATTTTGCAATAACGACAGCGACGAAATTAATATCAAACAAAAACAAAATATCAATAACATAACCGCAAATGTAAAACAAAAGTCTTTAAGGCGGCTGTGAATTGTTTAGAAAATATTCCCGCTCTATATGAATAATTATCA
>QDEB01055829.1:0-18512 GCA_004193795.1 Asbolus verrucosus | reverse complement strand
AAAATAAAATTAAAAGAACAATTGGGTTCGAAAGAAAGAAAAAGCCAACCGTTGATGCAAAACCTGGTACCAGCAAAATGCATGATGGCGCCAAAGCAAAGTGGAGTGGTGTTAGAAAAAAAAAAAAAACATGAAGATGTCCCACCCTTAGGTTACTCCACTGATGATGAAGAATTCCTGAATAGCAACAGTAGCCCAAAAGATGATGCAGAATGTCTCTTCTGTTTTGGCCGTTTTACAGCTGACTCAAGAGGAGAAATCTGGATACAGTGCCTAAGATGCGAGCTTTAGGCACACTTACTGTGCACCGATTCCGAATGGGATTGCTATATTTGCGACTTTTGTCGTTAGAAGTTTTCATATCGAAAATAATAGTATTCCATATTACCACATATACGTATTTCATATTACCCTACAATTTTTAAGACCGACAGAAAAGCACTTTGTTTCATTAATAAAAATATTTTTTTATTTATATATTTTTTTAATTTTGTGACAATGATCCGATGTAATAAACACTTTGATGCATTCATTGGCTTTTTTAAATTTATATTTCATTCAACCTGTTTTAAAATAATTCCAAAAATAAAAATGTTATTCCATAATCCCCGACATTACTCTAAATATTACCCCTAAGTGTTTTATTAAGGAAGAGTAATCTTAACATTCTAGCCCGTAACTCCTTAAAACAGCGACTTTCAGTGTTGTTTTTCTTCTACTATAGTGTACTCCGTTGATGTCACCTAATAAGAAAAAAAACATTTTGACTTTTATTAACCCTTCATTACCATTCATTTTTTAAATGGCAAAAATGGCAACATGGTGACGCACTGGGTCATTTAAATTTTATATTTTTTTAATGCTATAATGATATAACTTGTTATATATTTTATATTTAATTTTATAAAAATATAAGTAAACAAATTTATCAAAAAGTAATTAATAAATGAAAATAAGGTGTGATGTAATTGTATCATGAAAACCTAAAAAAAAATTCGTGCGCCACAAATTACCATAAAAAATGTTATCGTTAAAAAGTTGTCTATAAAATATTTTGTGGTGCATAATTATAATCATGCGTTAGGTTCCTGATACACTCAGTATGTGTGGTGTAGTCCATAACAATTGGTATTTTAATAACGATTACGTTGTTATTTTAGTACAAAGTTACATACACTCATACGAATCAGATATTTGATACTTAATTTATATTAATAATTTAATATTAACACTTGAATCATAACTTGATCGGATTTAAGAAATAATATTCAAAAAACGTTAAAATATCGTAAAAGGAATAATTAGATGTTCTCCAAACTGATGTTTTCTCGAGGGATGAAACATTATATTGAAGACAAACTGTACTAGGCTGTAGTTGACACCGACTAATGTGATATTTTAATTGGATTATAGTGAACTGATGAAAGATGAAACATGAAGTCCTATATATTATTTTGATAACCATAATTTCAAACAAATTTTAAAATTCTCATGTGTATTAGACCATATGTTTAAGTGGTAACAGATAAATGAATAATAATCACAACCAAATAGTGCGCCAGTTAGACGTAAACGTCTGCAGAAGATACTTTGCTAATTAATACCCACGTAAGTTTAATTATTTTTAACTTTTCTAATATTTAATTTTAATATGATTTTAATTTAATACAAAACGATATAAGTAACTTTCGATTTTTCACAAATACGTACAAAACTACAAATTTATATGAACAGTATATAGCAGCAATATGATTTATCATATTCAAACTAAAATTTTTACAACGAAATATTTTTTGTTTATAGGTTTAATAACTTTATAATTTCAAACAAGGAGGATAAAGGCGCTGGTAGGTGAAATTTGGAAAATACAAAATTTTCTATATTGTGATAAATCTTTGAAAATGTTGTTGACTAGCGAAAATAAATTTCCCGATGATAATTAGTAGCCATTACAGTCTGATTATCAGTTAACATAATGACGTCAAAGGGTCCACAGCTGATGTTGTTTTGTTAAAATGGCGTCGATGCATTTATGTATATTCAAACATTAAATATTTTGGAAATAGCATATCATCATTCCTCCTGTAATTTGTCTTAATTATATTACATCAGAACGTGGCTCGCCCCATTTTTTTAAATTTATTAAGATATTGTAATAAAATGTGCTACAACCGGTACATTTATATAAGCCCATCTTTCAATGTTAAATTTTAACTTTTTACATTTTTAGTTTTGCCAAAAATGACCACGACTTTCTTACTTAAATAGGATACCATATATATTTTTAGATTTAAAACAAAATTAGTAGTTAGAAAGACCATATGTTTCAACTCACGTTGAACACACCCAATTAAAAAACAACTAAATTATCATAAAATAACCAGTTTTTTCGGAAAAAACAACCTTCTTTTTATATAAGATTCAAAGTTGTCATCCGAAAACACTTTAATAGTAGCCAATTTTTCTAAAAAAAAACATTTTGCAAACTTACATTTTGGAAAACACATTACAATGGTAAATTTTTGCAAGAAAAAAACATTTCCCAAACTCACATTTTGATTTCAAAAACTGCTCTCGTAAAATTAAACCAATTTTAATGATAATAAGGTGATAGACGTTCCATATCTTTCAATTCACATCTTCAAAAACCCTTAAAAATAGCAAATTTTGTAAAAAAATAACATTTCGCAAAGTTACAGTTTCGAAAACACCTTGATATAGCAAATTTTTCGTAAAAAAAAAAACAACTAAATTATTCTAAAAATAACCAAAATCACATTTTTAAAGAATTTTGAAAAGTTGTCATTTTCAAAACGCAGGATTTAGATTGATCTTAGATTCGATAGTATGAGTAAATGCATTTCCTTATTTATAAACTATTTTAATAAACAAATCACCGATGTTATGACTCTAAATACCTTTACCCTCCCTATATATTTGCATATATCAATCACGAATAACTAGAATTAAAGTCAGAAGAGTTAATTCTTTAGGGCACTAAAACCCTATATTAGGGTAAAATTTCGAACCATCTTTATTTAAGGGATAATCAAATATAATTTCTAACATATTTTAATTTCAAATAAATTAGTCTCCAGAATTCCATAAGATGAATGCCATGTCGTTTCTGCACGACAGAGTTGAAACATTTGATGTCGACACAAAAGCTTTACGCTAAATTTATTATATACCTACTTTCCTACGACAAGTAACTTTTAAAGTAGAAACTTTTAAAGTTGTGTTTAATTGACGTCATATGATCTAGTTGTGGAATTATTCAACAAATCATAACATAGACGAATTAATTTTGACATTTAAACAATGAAAATAATGCGTCACGTTTAATTGTTTACAACGTAAAATAAAGACCTCATAGGTTCTAAAACTAAAAAAAAAATCAAAATGTAAATCAAAAATGTTTCAAAAATTTATTTTGACAGCACTGCATTGGAAAAAGTCTTATTTGGGCCTATCTGCAAATTTCGCCTTTTTCATCTTTCATCATTTTTACCATCATTCTTTTTTTTTATTAATAAATCTAAACATAAAAGTATCATTTTTTAGATTATATATATAAACCTCGTTTCAATACTAGAAGATCAGTTTACCGTGTAAAACCGGCTGCAAGCCCGTATCGTTAAGTCATAAAATTGAAATGAGATAGACAACAATTATTTGAAACGAGAGTTAACTTTTACAATGAGTACATGAAATACATTTTTGACCAGCATTATTAATATTTAATTTTCATTGATATTTATTTATTATTTATAGTTAATCGGATCTATTTACAAAATGAAAGAAGATCTACATTTCCAAGCTGACAGCTCTCCAGTTGACGACATTCTACTTTCTTACTGCAATTACATAAACATAAGCAAATGTGGTTACACCGATGATTCAGTGAAATATCCAACGGCCGAGTTTAAAAGCGATCATACAAATGGGCCGATTTTATTTAACGCTGACGATGACGTTTTCAAAAGTTTTAATTTTCCGATGATACCAAGTGAAGACGATACCAGTAAGTTGTGCACAAACAATTTAGATAAACAACTGGATGATTTTCTAAAAGAAAATTTAATCGGTACCAGTTCAAACGGAGGTGACAATTTAGACAATTGTTACTCAGTTTTGGGTGTGGATCTTGACCTAACATGCGACAGTGATGAAAAGAATAGAAATAATAACATCGGCGTCAGTCAAAATGATATCAACAGTATTAACAGCAGCAACTTGAGCGAAAATTTAGATTCCTGGGTAATCGAGGCTGTCGATAATATGGTTTTCAAAGAACTTCTAAGCGATAACTGTTTTGACCATAATATAATCGCAGAAAATATTCAAGGAACTGAAATTGTAGGCATAAATCTTCAGCCAGTTGAAACGCTAGATATTTTGAACATGTTTCCTCACATAACTGAAGAAAAAAATATAAAACGAAGATCTTTACTTTATGAAAGTACCACAAAAGTCGAAAAAAATGTAGTTGAAAATAACTTAACTTATTGCACGAAATACAAAAGAAGTCATCATGCTCTTTTAAGTCACGATTACGTAAATAAAAGGACTGATGAAGAGAAATATTTCCCATGCTCAGTTGTTAATTGTGATAAGGTTTATTCGAAGTCGTCACATTTGAAAGCGCACCTTAAAAGACATTCCGGGGAAAAACCTTTTGTTTGTAATTGGGAAAACTGCACTTGGAAATTTTCAAGATCCGATGAGTTGGCGCGACACAAAAGGTCGCATTTAGGAATCAAACCCTATAAATGCGAACTATGTGAAAGGGCTTTCGCTCGATCTGATCATCTTGCCAAACACCACAAAGTTCATAAGAAAAAAATGGCGCAATATGGAAATTACCATATCAAAAAACGCATTAGACTGACTTAAGTATTTTTGGCATTGTTAAGCTTAAAAATTACTTAATTTTGTTACTTTATTATCTATAAACAGGGAAAGGTTGTTATACCTTGAATCGATTTCTATTTCGTCGGTTCACTGGAATTTTATTAATAATAGGTGATCTGTTGAAATTTTTTATTACCTCTGACTTCATTATAGATGACTGTTAAATAAATTCCAAACGGAAAGTTAGTGGAATTTCTTTCTGATCATAATGTAGATAGTTTGCATAATCATATGTGTGTTTGGTATACATTTAGTTATATTATACTTTTTAACTACTATATCTTGAAAAAGAACTGTCTTAGTTTTGTTACTTCTGGTCTTACTCCCTTTAAGGCTGTATGGTATGTTTTGAACCAATTTTTTAAAATGTTTTAATCCATTGTGGACGAATTCTGCTGCATTGAAGGTGGTGTTCAAGGATAATTAATCAAAATTTGAAATTTGATGTATATTTTAGTGGATATGGTGTCAAGCAGGCATAACAATTAACTCTTACAATCTATGTTAAATGTTAAAAAATAAAAATAATTTAGTTCCTCTTTTGTATTTTTTCTTGTTTATAAATAAACCATTTGGCAAACAGTTTTTTTATTTGTTGTAGGTTTTGGCTCAAAATAACTACAGTATACGCCAGTTAAACATATAGTTTGCTGGGCGTAAAAACTTGGCGCTGTTATATTTGTAAATAAATAAATGTATCAATAAAATAGTTTAGCAAATCATGGATATTATTTCTTTAAATACACTATAATTTTTAAGATAATACAAACGACGTGAATGTATTGCAATCACTTAAAGCTGATTCACGACACTTGAGGATAATTGAGTTCGAAGAAACTATTCAATGAAAAAAAAAAAACAAATAATTCCGCACATTATAAACTAAATGATTTTTACTTTTATTACTTTTACTTGTTCAACATTTTATAAATTGTTACTAATAATGTTGCAGTTGTGCACATTTTAAAGTATTTTTTCAACTTTGTAAACAGTCGATTTCTTTTTTTATTATAATACTAATGTATAAATGTATAAATTTATCGTACACCACCAGTGCGTGTTCTTTATCACACATAAAGGGCCAATAAATACTTTTAGGCCTATATAAATTTTAAACGAAATCGATCCGACCAGTCAAAGTTTGTCATTGTTTACCTTTCATCTTATCAAGGCTTGATCATAAATTATGTTCGGTTCGAACCGTTGATCTTAAATCATATCAAATCTGAAGACATTAGATCGATGGTTCAAATCATTTAAGAGAAAATTCAATTTTTCTTCTAAAAATTTTGATAGCTAATTACGCATGCGCAGACAGCTAAAACTTAAATTTTTTTGCACATAACATCCATTCGATGTGTACGACGAAACTGTAAAATTTGACGATGTTATTTTACATTATATTATATTTAGGACATAGGGAGCATACACCTGATTGGGGCGTAACGTCCACAAATCACCCCTCCGAATCGAGACAACGAATACATTGTGAAAGTAGCATTTCGATATCCTCAACTATTTTCTCTGAATTTTTCTTTTTTTGTGACCTTGTATTCGACATTCGCCATACGCCATGAAATCATAAAATTTAAGAAGTGTGAATCCTCTCACACCTTGGGCCTTGGGGTTACATTGCCCACTAATGAACCTGAATTTTACAAAGGATCCGCGCACAAAATTTGAACTCTAGTCAAAGCGTTTTCAAACTATGGATCGGAGACACTGATCAAACGTAATAGGGCTACTCGCTAATGCTCGTGCGCTAAAAGGAGTCTCAGAATGGATCCCTGAGGTACACTAAATATACTTATGAAGGTGAGGATTAAAAACTATTTTAAACGTCAACGATTTCTCAAGTAGGAATTGAAAAGCGAAATTGAAAGAGGGTGAAAACACCATGGAATCAAATTTGTTCATAAAATTGCGTGTTCAATTCTATAAAATGCTTCCAAAATATTTGTATAGATAAGTTGCTTTTTGGCACCAAGAGAAAAAGAAAGCAGGAGTTTGGTCTTACATTCAGATGAAAAATGACTCTTCATCTTAGAAACTACTTTTACAGTTTCAACTTAAGAAATATTATCAATTGATATATAGCCAGCAGCAGTTGAAATTTGTGAAATTAGTTTGATCTGAAGCAATGGTGTTCAATGTAGAACTCTTACAAAAGACGTTACCAAACCTTCCGAAGAAACAATGAACTATATCTTGAACAGTCAAAAAAAATCTCCATTAAACTGAATATTACCAAGCACGACTCTTCTCTTCACAAAGGACCAGAACAAATTGAGATTTTCAATTGTTTGTCCTTGAATTCTAAACAAATATTAGCATTTGTTACTCTACAAGACGCCTGAGATCTAAAAACTCGTTATGAAAATAATTAATTTTAAATTTGTAATATTTTCTGTATGATTTGCTTTTTGGTCCAAAGATTTTTTTTTACTTCTGAGAAAATTTACATTTATCTTATAGTATGGAGCTGTACTGGTGTATCATCAATAAACAGTACATTATGAGAAAATAAATGAATCTCCCCACAGTTCAATAAAACGTCAAAGGTATCAAGAGTTATCACTTCCTCCTCTAGATCGTCTTGTGATATGAAAATCCTTATCTTTTCTTAGTTATAACTACTCACAAAAAGCTCTGTTTTAAATATTTCCATCAAACCATGTTTCTATGAAACTCAGCAAATTATTCTTTATCACTAGATTGAATAAAAACTTCACTAACCTTCGTGTATTATATCTCAATATCTGAAGATACCAAAACTGATATATTGCCTGAAGCTGAAGATATAAGTATTTGACTGCTATACATTAGATAAATATGTCGTGGCATTATTAATGCGAAAATCAGTTTAAATAATCCATAAATTGTTGACAGTAGTGAAACTCAAAAGGGCAACTCTAGATCAATCTGTAATTTGTTATTTCCTGTTATTCATTTATCACTTCATGATGTATTATCTCTTTTGATTCTTAAACAAAAGTGCCGACCGAATACGCAGTATTATTATTTACATGAACTGTTGGATAGTATTTCATAACAAAATTGTTATCTAATTTAGAAGCGCTTAGTTCCTACAACGCTCTTCTTTTTATTTTTTTTTAATTCGTTAAAAGTATCGCAGTTTTAAATAAATAATAATCAAATACAATTTTTACATGTAAAAACAAATTAAAATTATAAAGAAATCTGTACATTTGTCTGGATATTGATGAAAGATTATAATAGGTCGTGATCAGTTTGATACAACAATATTGTGTATATGATACATACAACGAAGTACCCTTATTGAATAAAATTACAATTTTTAAAATACATTATACTAAAACTATTTATAGGCTTGCTACTAAAAGGCTTTGTACAAGTATTTATAAAAATGCACCTTAAAATATATACATTATATTAAAATACAATGAGATTTCTACTATAAATCGTCTGAAAATGAGTGATGTGATTTTTTTAAATGTCTCAGTCTTATTATTATATTATCCAATAATACAGAGTTATTTAATAACATGTAACAATATTATTGGTACCTCTTTGTAATTATGGTTTAAATTTAACTAATGGTATATTTTTTGATGATAAACATTTGTCACAAACCCATTCTGCATAAACTTCTGTTGTCAATAATTGAAAAGCCGCCTCTGTTAGACCCGTGCAACCCCTAAAAAATTAAATTTTCGTTAAAAACACATTGTTACAAAAAAATTTGCGTTAAAAATAATTATTTTATTGTTTAAAACCCTCATCAAATATGCTTTATGTTTTTAATATGGGTTATTCCATTTCAGTTCAACAACTGTCAAAATGTTACAAAATTTTATATTTATATATTTTTGATTTTCAAAATATCAAATTTTGAGAACTATTCCAGTCATTTATTTTTCTATGAAATTTAACACTGATAAGTAATATAGACTGTCGCCAACAACTACTGTTTTGTACCTTCTAAAACATTATAGGAACTTTTACCATTAGCAGAGATAAAACCTCGTTTTAAATTCTTATAAAATAACATTTATATTAAAAAAATTTAAACATTAACAACAAATGATTGTAAAATAATTTTTCAAAAAAACAACACTAAATTTATATAAATCTCTGCTGTTTGATTAAAATTTAAAAATTGAAGCAGCATTGATTCAAAACGTAACTTGTCCATATTAATCTACTAAAATGTTAATTTAATATGGTCCAAAATATTTTTTATTTGAATTATATCAAAAGAAACATATTCCTGAAATTGTTTTAAAATACAAGTTGTTCATGTCAAAATTCGATTTTTGAAATGAAATTACGTTCATTTGCAAAATTTAAACCAACAAAAGCTGCAATGTATGTTAGTACTTTCACCAAAGTTTTAGATAATTAAAAAAATGAATAATCTGTATTTAGTATAATTTTTTTAACATAATATAATGCGCTAAATGCAAAAAATAGTAATTAACATCACCAATAATAGATTTCTTGAATTGTTCATAAAATTTATATAATTCAAAATTACCTATGAAACCAAAAATTGCAACCACTTTCACACAAAATTGCTTGATCATTGTCATGAACCTCTTTATGACAAACTCCACAAGGATATATGGGGGGCGCATTGGGGTTTTGTGAATTAAATACCTGAAAAAAGGTCGTATTGTATTAACATACACTTTATCCAAATACAATAATTACCATTGGTTGATCTGCTGGGTACACTTTACCAGCACTAACGGGCATAGGTTTAGAATACATAGTATTCATGGGCGACATCATAAAATTATTATTATGAGGAGGTCCTAAATGAAATAACATAACGTAATTGTACTAATCTACATTAAACTTACCTATAGGTCCATTTGGGCTGTTTATGTTCATTCCTCCAGACATAGGCCCATTCATTTGTGGCCCACTAATAGGTCCATTATTCATAGGTCCATTAATAGGCCCAGGTCCCCCCATAGGGCTTCCCATACCCCCACTCATTGGTCCATTCCCTGGCATTGGCGGCATCCCTGGACCCATACTGTTAATAGGACTATGCATAGGGCCGGCAATAGGGTGCATGGGGCCATTTGGGCTATGCATCATGTGAGGTCCCATGTGATTCCCCATTGGACCGTTCATACGTGGCCCATTCATCATCATTGGATTATTCATCATGTGAGAGTTTGGGTGTGAATTAGGACTATGCATTAAAGGAGAACCCATACTTATCCCAGGACCTTAAAACAAAACATTCGAATAGTTTTAAATGGTTATTGCAGTGAGAACTACAGTTAATCTGTTAAATAACTAACCCATTGGTCTACACATGTTCATGCTAGTAACAGCCATAGACATAGTTGGCCCCATGCCCATGGAAGCATTACTTCTGACACTGATTGA
This sequence comes from Asbolus verrucosus, assembly GCA_004193795.1. Classification (NCBI taxonomy): domain Eukaryota; kingdom Metazoa; phylum Arthropoda; class Insecta; order Coleoptera; family Tenebrionidae; genus Asbolus; species Asbolus verrucosus. Next base: position 8,210 of record QDEB01055829.1, on the reverse strand, counting down.
ATTCACAGTGCTTGGGCAGTCATCGAATGGATTTGAGGCCACAATAGTATCGCCATATCCTGATAATGGGGGTGGTAATAAGTCCTGGACGTTCGGGGGTGTTTGTATTGGTGTTTGCACATTTTTCCTCCGTTTTTTCGGATTTGAACTAGTAGTTGAAAGTTCCGATGGTATATTTGGAACATTTAGGCGAAACGGTGACATGTGACTCATTTCTAGGCACTGATTATCCTAATTTACAATCACAACAAAGCTAAAAGTCATTCCTTGAGGAAAAAAATGTCATAATAAATAAACACCCGTCTTGCTCTGCCTTCATCTCATCTTATCACGCTCAACAACGATCAACAACAGAACAAAACTATCTTATTACCACACGACAGACATACGTACTACCAATTTCCGCCGAAAATAACTAAGAATGTCAACAGGGATTTTGTTTACTATTTCTTTCATTTCACCTTAACACCGCACAGTAACACCAAGCCATGTAAACACTGGGTTTTGTGACAAGGTTTTATCAATAAATAAATAAATAAATAAATAAAAATATCATGACTTTAACTAAACAATAAAAATCTGGTACTTTTACACGGATTTTTAAGAGCAATGACAATTTTTCTCAAATAATGCCTCAACAACTAATTCGAAAAATTACTAAATATCAAACAGAATATAAATTTTTGTAAAATTTGCAAATAGACGCGTCCCTAATGCTGGATTTATACATTTAATATTTAAAATTTAAGTACCTAAATGCGCATGCGTTTTGGAGATCTGATAGAATTACTTCCAAATTTCTTCTAGACTGTAAAAAGATGGAAATACGATCTTCTCGACGTACTTCTGAAAATTTATGACCTCCACCCACCACCCATTGAACTTTATATAATAAATGGGAGAGCATGCGCTAAATTCTTTTGTACCAAATTGAACAGAAGAAGAAGGGTGATAATCGTTCAACAAGGGGCTTGTGAGTCAACACTAACAGGTTTATAGTGTTTTGTCGAAGATTCAGTGCGCCGTCTTCGTTTGCCTAGTAATTTGAAATCACTGAGTACCTGAACACATTCTGTGTTGCTAAATATTTAAGCGAGATCATGTTGAGTAATTTTTATTATACACTTTGTCTCAGATTCGTTTGTTTTATGCGGAACATTTCTAGATATTTTGAACAACAAAAATTTACTTGCTCTTCTGCACGTACTCATACACTGTAAATAGAAGTAATAAATGTGAACTCTTTCATAATCTGTAAAAAATTTCAATACTACAAAGTCAGTTTACGATGTTAAACCGACTGCAAGTCCGTATAATTATACAAGTCGTACAACTTGATTCACATAGCTAAAATTGCTTATAGAATTGAAACTAGATGTATGTTTGAAGTTGGAGCAGTATTATATGCAGTGCGCATGTATGAATACCCCCTGCGCAGATCGTAATGGGACCATAACGTGTAAACATCTTTGACCTTCCATTTAATACATTATAGAGTCTATAGTGGCTCTACACGGACTCTTTAATAATCTCTAAAGAGTTTCAATACTACAAACTCAGTTTACGATGTTAAACCGACTGCAAGTCCGTATAATTATACAAGTCGCACAACTTGATTCACATAGCTAAAATTGCTTATAGAATTGAAACTAGATGTATGTTTGAAGTTGGAGCAGTATTATACGCAGTGCGCATGTGCGAGTACCCCCTGCGCAGATCGTAATGGGACCATAACGTGTAAACAGCATTGGCCTTCCATTCAACACATTATAGAGCCTATAGTGGCTCTACCGCTCTGTTGAGATGGGGCACATGCGCACTTGTATTTTCTTTTATGAGCTAATTTAACATTTAAATTTAAGATTAATTCTTAAATGTAATGTGCGTAATTTAACGCTTAATTTAACTCTTAGTATAGTCTTAGTATAACTTAAGACAATTATTTTCAATTTAAGAACTTGATTTCAAATGAAAACACAAGTACTCCCGCGATGCGAAAACTTGTTAATAAGTGACAATGAGTCATAAAAAACTTATGCGTTCTCTCAACTTCTACATTCATGCTGAAGCTAAACCTCAAATGTGAAATGCTGATGAACAATAAGTTTAATTATCTTAATTTTCTTAATTTTTACCGTGCACTGTTTAGTTTTACTGTCTGCAACATACTGCCTGCAACTCCGCAACGTAACGTAGTTATGAGTGCATGACGCAATTGCGATGTACGTTACAGTTACGTTTTACGTTACGTCTCACGAATGCTATACACGTATGTTTAACTTAAGACGGTTATTTTCAATTTAAGAATTTAGTTTCAAATAAAAACACAAGTACTCTCGCGATGCGAAAACTTGTTAATAAGTGACAATGAGTCATAAAAAACTTATGCGTTCTCTCTACTTCTACATTCATGCTGAAGCTAAACCTCAAATGTGAAATGCTGATGAACAATAAGTTTAATTATCTTAATTTTTACCGTGCACTGTTTGGTTTTACTGTCTGCAACATAATCTGCCTGCAACTCCGCAACGTAACGTAGTTGAGTGCATGACGCAATATGCGATGTACGTTACAGTTGCGTTTCACGTTACGTCTCGCGAATGTCAAACACATGTTTAACGTAAACGAAAAGCATGAGGCGGTCATAGTCGCGGCGGATGGGTAACGGGAAGGTGTCGGTTTCGATATGCGTAGTGCGTAAATACAAAGTAGCCGTAGGATGTAATTCAATATTCTGTATTGGTGTAAATCAAGCTTATGAGTATCTCCTTGTTAGCGTTTGCTTTTGGTACGCATGAACCGCAAGAACTTTCGGAGTGTGGGATGTGAGGGGGGGAGGAGAGTAGGGGGTAGGAGAAGGAGAGTACTGTCTGCGTTTTGTGGGTGTCGCGAAAAGCTGTGCTGTGATCCTATGAAATAAAAAGTTAGGTAATCGCCAGAGACAAACGGTGTACATGTACATATTCTAATAATAGACGTTCCGAAGTAGTATTGTGATAGCATTTTATGAAATATACACATGTTTATACAGTATCATCTACATGACAGCAAAATATTTATTTACTATGCAGTAGTATAACATCCATTCATAAAACAGTAGGTGTTTATTGTTGTTATTACACTGTAAGTGGTGTGTAGAGAGATGTTCGCCGAACTAAAGGCCCTTTTCGTCGGTTTACAGGTTGTTGTACTTGTTGTACTCCCCAAAATTGGCTAATGAAATTGTCACTAGTTGACATCTCCATCAATGATACACAGAGGAACTATGTTCGCAAGTGAAAGATTCCACAACAATGCTTCGAAAAAGCCGTTCAGAACCTACTCATAACGAACTGTAATCGTTACTAACAACAAATCCGCACACTGAAAATGTCAAATATGGATATGGGTGTTCGAAAGCTGCCTAAAAAACGAAAATTCGATCCCTCTGAACTGGAAGAAACCAACTCGACAGCCTCATACATTCCCGTTTCTGTGGTACAAAGTGTTATGTCAGCACCCCCGCAAGCTACTGCTGTAGATTATTCCTGCCCGACTAATAAACAAAACAACATCGATCTCAGTGAATGGTGTGATCATCGAGTTCTTGCTAAACAAGGGGATTGGTACTATCCTGGAGTAATTCGTGAAGCTAGTGGTAGCAATGTGAGTAAATTAAGTACAAGTCTAACGAAAACAATGAAGCGACAATTATTTTATGTCTTTATCATTACACGTCCAGTTCGCAATCTTTTGTTTTGAAATGGAAACAAAAACTACCATAATAGATCATGTATCGTGAAAATAACAAATTCATTGGTTCTGAATTACGAAGATGTTTAAAATGTTAGCGAGAATTTGTTATTGTGTCGTTGTCTTGGTGTACATATTGCGTGCTAATAATAAAAACTATTAGTTTTTGCCGCCTTTCCAGTGTCAATTATAATTGACGTTTAGACACTAATTTACGTCTTCTTTTTTTGTTTTTGATAGCTGTCAATAAACCTTCCAGACAGTGGTTTACGTCATTTTTTTTGTTTTTGACAGCTGTCAATAAACATTTTTTAAAATCGTTAACTCTGTCATTGTGTCGCAAACAAAAATGTCAAATGTCTCATTAATGAGTGAGCATACTGTAGGTGCCCCTTGGCATATTGTGTACGAAAACCGGGTGCCCCACTAAAATAATTCAATTCAATTTTTTTGTTATTTGTCAAGTGGCATTGTTACTGTAACAACCGGAAAAGTTTAAAGTGGGGACGCTTAACCATTAATAATCATTCTGTATAAAAATCATTGAACAATGTATCCAAATTAATAACTTAAAAAATATCGAATTTATCGTTAATTATTTATTTTGACTTTAAATTGTTGCATTTCATGCATAAGCGTTTAAATTTAAAATGAGCACTACATCTGTAGGAGAGATTGTCAATGTTATGCAACTAAGTTAACTCGATAAAATGATTGGACAATAATTTGGGTAATATTTTGAAAAAATTAATAGAACATTTCAGTTAAAAGAAACATGGATCAATTTATTTACGAACGCATATACAAATATTTTATTCACATTTGTAAATTTCTATTTGAAGCGTAAGTAAAAAGCGCTGTTGGTTTTGATTAAATCTTGCTCGTCTGATCTCTTGTTCACTCATTTTCTCAATAACGAAGTGAAATTTTGTATCCGGAAACTCTATTAGAATCAACAGGTTCAAGTTCATAGAGACATTAGGCTCCCACTGTATGCACACCTTAAACTTTGCTAAGTTGAAGAAATTCGTCATGAATATCGAACGGAGGCCATACAAAAAAAATGAATTCTTCCTCTGCTCGTACGTAAGAAGCAGTTAAATGTACAATAAGATTTTTTTAGCGAATCAAATGAAATTAGCTGAATTACATTTTTACATATACCGGGTGTAAACTCACCCTCACCCTCTTCGTTTTTTAAGATATTGAAACAAAATTTTCTAGAGCTCAATACATTTATCAAATCCCATATTTTAAGCTAAACTATATTTTTAAGATTCTACACAAAATTCTGTATCTAGTAGTACCTTAAAGTGCCTTTTCGCTATATTTTTTAAATAAAAAAAAAAGTTTTTGAATTAAACATGCTATGAGTCACGTAGCGATAAATGTAAATTGAAAAAAATAAGTGTCAAATTTCACGTATAAAATTCGTTTAATGAGAAACCAAATTAAAAAATTGACATACTGTTTTATCAAATTTACTTTTTTTTTTTTCAAATGTAACCCATAGTGTTTTACTCATTTTTTTTTTAAGTCGTTCTTTTAAGGAGTACATTGATAGACATAACTTAGCATTTGGTTTTTAAAATTAAATTGTATAAAATTTTATTTTACTGTTAACAATCTACAAATTCGAAAAATAAATAATGGTCTATGTAAACTTCATTTTAGACGAATTTTTAATTGGAAAAATGTTTTGTTAAAAAGGCATTTCACGGGTACTATTGACTCAGAATTTTATGCAAAATCAAAAAAATATAAAAATTGTAGGGTCCAAGATGTTTCAGAACTTCAACCTCATATAGCTTTTATGAGAGATCCACTCCAAACCTCTCCCCCCATCTTTATATAATTTATGAAATAACTTGATCAAACTTTGTGAATGTCTTGTAAAGGCTATAATCTGAATTGTATGAGTTTGACAAATAGAAGTTTGGTAACTAAACGACAATAATACACGAGTGACTATAGGAAGTAGTTTATCGAAAATTACTCACCAGAAACTGTACGAAAAAATTAAAGAATTAGGGACCAATTTGTGATATATGTTGCATGTTTTAGAAAGGGTAATTAGTCAATTCCCAAATGGTAAAAATCACTGGTTTAACCTCAGTATGTGTAAAACCCTGTTGGCAAGTACTTGCAGTTATTTTTTTCCAAACTGAAAATGCAATAAATGCTGACTTTTAAGTAAAAAATATTTTTTTAAGATCACTAATCTTCGCAAATTTCATCATTATATTTTAATAAATATATTTTCCAATCAAGAAATGTAAATGATTGTCAAAATAATTTATAAATTTTGAAAATGGAACATTATAGTTTTATGTTTGAATACAATTTATTTAAATATAAAATATATGTATAATTTGTGAATTAATGCTTTTAATTTAAGGTTATTTTCTCGTTGGCAATTTTAAAACGCGAAAATGAAAATAAGTCAAAATCGATTGATAACAATGCAACCGAATTTTGGAATTCAAATCTAGAACTCTTTTTTCATTTTTTTTCCCCAAAAAACCTCGGGTCACAGGAGTTCGAAAATCACCGAGTTATTTCTTTCTAGATGACTAAACACACCGAGTTTTTTATAATAATTAAAATAATTTATTACTATACAATCAATTTTATTTCGGATTTAACTTACGTTTTCATTATTTATTTAATTACAATTTGCAAATTGTGTATCACAAGTATTAAAATATTTAAAAAAATATTTTATATGCAAGTAAACTACTCATATAAATCTAGAAATTTACGTTTTCAGAATTATAAATTTTAAATTCAGAGAACAGATTTTATTTTCTTTGAATTACTACTTACGGCAGGTAAGTAGACGGTTTGTGACACTAATGTTGGAGTTGATTTGTAAATAGTCCTTGATCCCTTTTATTCGTTTCATAGGAAAATTCAATATAAAACGTGTACTGTTTATTTTAACCCCAAGTTATTCGGCTATGTTGCCGTTTAGGGTATTTGTATTGTACCTGAGGTGGTTTATGTCTGAATTAGATACGCATCATTTGGCAACGGCATATGCTGACTCACCAAACACTGAAATTATATTGTGAATACTGTTATATTTTAGTTAACATTTTATTTTTTTGTTCTCTATAACATATTTTAATTTCAAGTTTATTACATGGTTTCCAGAATCGCATAGGATGTGTGCCATGTATACATTGCAGTGTCACCTTGTTTAACATCTTCTATCATTCAGTATCATTTGTCATCAGAAAATGATGCTGTTGCTGCTTTCAGAATATACGCTTCCAAGATAAATTCAATTAATTATCTCCATTTAAATATCTAATATAAAACTCACTTTGTTTACGTATTTGATGTCTCTGGTATGTAATTTTTGACATTTTTTTTTATCTAGATCAGTGGTAAATACAATTTATTTCTAAATATATGCACTGTGCAACAGAAATGTTAAGGATTTCTATTACATTTTTCAGTGTGTAGCAAATGGAAGAAATTTACCCTTCAAGGTAGAATCGTTTAATAGAAATAAATATATTCGACAATTTCGACATTATCACATACGTAATAATCACGTTACAATTTAGTAAAACAAAACGTTGAAAACGAGAAATTTCATTTCCGTTGAAAAAGAGTAGAGAGTCTTTTAAAGATTGGATTACATTGATTACATTTATTACAATTAACATACAGTGTCATATGTCGTTTCAATAAGTAAATAGTAATGAAAAAGCACAATATATTTTTTTAAATTTCTGTTTGTGGGTTATAGTTTTGTTTAGATATTATAAAGTAAAAATCGTGCATATAACTTATGCAACCTGCATTGATTATTTTGATTAATTTACAGCAATTTTAATAGTGGTCCAATTCAATAGAACTCATTGAATGAAAATCCATAAGCTGTTTGTCATTAAGAGTCGCTCCATTTCTTTAGGAATGAATAGAAGAGAATTAGAGAATTGAAGTTTCAAAATTTTTTATTTATGTCCCATAATGAATGCGCAGAACTTTGAAAAATGTTTAACACCAACAAAGATACTTTACGATGTGTCGGTCCAATCGGAACAGTTATTAGTCGTTAAAAACAGTCTAAATATTTAATTTCAGAGTTCCTAGATATTCATTTAAAAAACGTTTAAAGAAACCAATAGAAAGACATAGATTCCTGTAAATATTTTAGATACGGCTGTTCAAAATGCACATAATATGTTACAAATCAATGGCAGAAACAAATATATTTCCTGGATCTGCTGGACTTGTTGCTTTCATTAACAGTTGTTTCCGTTTATTGGTTTTTATGTTGCAAAAGTTTTTGTAACAACAATAATAACACCGTCTGTTGGCTACCAAATTTGACTTTTAACAGTGAATTCATTTCATTAGAAAGGAAAGAAATTATTTATCCATTGCAAATGTAATGGCCTTTTATCTTCTGGGTAACATGCAGTAAGCTGATGTCACACAGTTTAATGTTTCACAAAGTGTAA
>QDEB01055746.1:518-22525 GCA_004193795.1 Asbolus verrucosus | reverse complement strand
TTTATCAAAGACCTATAGATAAAACAGTGGCCACATGTCATTAGGGAGCACACACCTCGGCCCAGGACTTTGCCATGATGTCTGCCAGGAATTATATGATAACTCATGAAAATCATATGCCCGGTTAACCACTACTCCCATATACTAATACCACACAACTAATTTAATACCTTGTATTTTTTAAAGTTGTTTAATAACTGGCTGTTGTGGAAAATTTAGTTTACTTTAACCAACAGTCTATACTTTGCCCGTCTGACACCAAGGGGGTGTCCTAAAACAAATAAATTTGTAAGTCTTGTGATGGGGTAGGCCGCTCTGAATAAGGGGTTGCAGAAATAACTTCCGCCTCATTGCTATTTATAAAGATAAAAATAAATACCGGAAAAATGTTTGTTTTCACCTTACTCGTTTTATTTTTTTGCAACAAAATAATAAAATATTACATTTTGTTTGAAGACTGAGGTTAAATATCAGAAAACTTGTTGATACGCCACTGTTTTATAGAAATTTTCCCGCCAAATTTTTAAAAATGAAGTAAAATGGTGTTAATAATTTGCGATTTAAAATCTAATAATAGGGAGTCTGACTTATAAAGTTTTATATCTTGTAAGAGTTGGTAAATTGCACAGTTGCTGTTTATTGCTAACATTTACTGAAACTCGACACCTTCATATACCTTCAGTATGAAAAATAATCTTCAGTTTGTTAACGTTTTATTTAAATTTACACTAAATAATTTATACAACGTTTCTGCTACACTCTCATTCAGTATTTCAGTTTAATCCCATAAAAACAACTTTCCAGGAGTACGGCTCTTGACTGGCTTGCTAGGTGGGCTGGTTTCACCACTTTCAATCATTTTCGCAGCAGGAAATACTTGTTCAGGAGGTATTACTTCTCGTCTTGCGTCTCTCCCACAGTAATAGTTGGCACTAAGGCGGTGAGAAGGCCCATCTGGAAGGTCTGGCAATGGTGGAGACCTCGTAGCCAAATTATCTTGGAATCTCACTGCCAGAGTGTGGGATCGCCCCAACAAAAAGTTGCGTATTTTTTGAAGAAACGGTGATATGTCTCGAATGTTCCTACTCATCCTTCTGAAATGTTAAACTGCTACTGAAATATAAATTTAGATGAAGAAATTGTTATAGGTTATGTTGGCGATTGACATTTGACATTTGTTACATAAACGCACACTGTAGCTGCGCACTTCTTCGACTGCACCATGTTGAGTTAAAATAGAAAAAAAAATTAAATCAGAAAAATCGCTTTTATTTTTTACAAATATATTCATAATAGTACAGTACCTAATCTAGAAGACTACAAAACAAGCAATATTTCAGACAATACATGATGAATGTTGCCGAAATAGTGCACCCGTAATGGATAAGTTAATACAGATCATAAATGACAAAACTGATTACTGATAACTTAGCAATTACGGTTCAGATTTCTCACGGAGAATGTAACGAAATTATAAAAAATACAAAACAGTCAAATTACTGAGCCATTTTGGCTAAGATATCCGATTCTCTGAAGAGGTGATACTCCTGGTTTTCTTCAAGTTCTACTTTGGTGCCACCATATTCAGGGAGAAGCACATCATCTCCAACTTTTACGGTGAGTGGCACGTGCTGCCCTTCCTACAAAAGTCGGTCATTAACATAATTTTTTTGCTCCATTTTAAAAAGCATTACTTTATTTCGAGCTCCAGGTCCCACGGCAACGACAGTACCTTTCAACACTTTGGCTTGTGCTTTTTCGGGAATGACAATTCCTCCTTTCGTTTTTGTGACAATGTCCGCTTTCTTGATGAGGACACGGTCGAAAAGGGGGATTAAACGTTTAACAGCGCCAGACTAAAAATTTTGTAATGGCAATCAAAAATTTCAGTCACAGTAATTCACAATTTGAACTTACCATTTTTATGTTCCAATTTATTTATAATCTGAGCAAAGTTTAAAATGCGGTTCTAACGTAGAACTTTCTGGAATATGCCGGCGAATTTCCACAACGAACGGGAGAGCAATGTGCAGGTTATCACACGAGGTCTTGCGACGTTTCCATAAATTATTTGCCGTCTTTATTCATTACATTATAGTGACATATGAGTATCTTTATCTAAACCACTCGTGATCGTCTGAGATTGATTCTAGATTAGTGTCGATAAAGCAGAGTACAATGTAGCCATCCCAGTAGTTTATCTATTGGTTGTTATGGAGCGCGACAATCGCTACAGTTTGAAAATATTTATTATAACATTTTTCTCATAAAATAAAAAGTAACACATGTAATACATGACCAATTGATTGTACCAAATATTTAAACATTTCATTCAACGTAGGGAACATAAAGACAAAATCATTCCAAAAATGGATAGATGTATACACCAAATACAAATTATATAAAAAAATATTATAAAATTGTCATTTATTGTTATAATAATCTAAACATGATTACTTTTAGTTAAGGTGTCTGCACAATAAATAATAATTAAAAAGCTTCTTTATAATTCAGTTTTCGATTTTTCAATGAACTACTTTGAATTTTATAAAATATAGATCGCTTTGACGTATTGTTTGAGAACCTTGCTTATTAATCAGTGATGAAGTGGGTAAAAGATCTTGCCTATAATCTATAACGAACAGTTCAAAAGTGAACGGGGGATCAGCATTAAAATATTGTGTTACAATGTTTACAATTTGTTAAAATAACATTTCGATTTCCCGTTTCACCAATAATGTTTATTATTGCTCAATGAACGTTTTTTTGATTTTAATGGTCCAAATTTATACGTATTTAATATTAATATTTGTACGAAAATATTGTTAGGTTGTTTTGTTTTTACTATAAAACGATTCAAACTGTAAATATTATTGCAGAAATTTAGAAAATAAAATATATGCAGATTTAAGAAATTTTTGAAATTGCTGCTGAATCTATCTCACCTTAAGAAATTTACCTAACTAAAACTATGTGTAGAGTTCGTAGAAACACGCGTTTAGTAATAATACAATAAAGATTAAACATTCTGAATTTCGTGTGTTGTCTCTTTTTATTGATCAATCATTAATAAATGAAATCCCAGAGAATTACAGATACTATGATAATTTTGTGTATTTTCATTAGTTCCGTCTTGAAATTTGTATGATTAGAGAATATACTTTTTTGTTACTTAAACAAATCTGAATCTTATTATTTAGTCTTCATTTAATCAAATAAACCAGTTGAGTAGTTCCAGTTAACTTTTATCAAACTAATTAAGTATGTGTGAACGTAGTAAACAAATTTATACCCAACTTTTCTTTTTTTATGTTTTAAAAATTGTCTGACATTATTTTCTCAGAAAATCTCACAAGACACATAATTCATTCTTTATAGGTATATGAGCAAACGAAACTATAAATATTAGGGGACGGTGGGGTACTTGAGATCATTCACAGAAAAATATTTATTAACGAAATGAAATGCAGTAGGGAAATTAACTTTTGTAAAAAATTGCAAACCAATTTATCTGTAATATGTTTTTCACCAGTGTATGGGAAATTAAAAAAGAACATGACTGATCGATATACCACATGTATTTTGGGATAATTACTCTCAAAGTAAATAATAAGCTAAATGAAAAAGTTAACTTTAACTTTAACTTAAATAAAAAACTAGAAAACAAATACAAATTTTGGAAATGTTCGTAAATTCTGAAACGTTGTAAATACAGAAATCGCAAACATAATTTACCATAGCTATACCATACGCTATAGCGTGGCAAATAGCCGTGGCAATTCTTGGCAACATATATATTGTCATCATACAATTATGAAAAAAACGTCTTCCTGAAATTATTTTCGTCCGACGAAGAACTGTCAAAGCGTAATTTGCGCTTACGTTTTTCAGTATTCTCCCTTTGAGCTCAAGATGGTCTCAGTTACGCCAATATGTAACTTAATAAATAAACTAATTCTAACTTAATTTAAACTAAACGATTTCATAGGTAATTTAAACCTGACTTTCCCTAAAATCGAGTAACGAATGAAGCTTAAAGGGGATAATTAATAAATATGTATAACTTCAAGGAATATTCGGGAATCTGGAAATATTTCTAATCGTCATTAATCAATTGTCCCCTATACTCTTAGAAAAAATTATGTTCATAATTGGGTGTAGAACAAAGTACCTTAACAATGAATTTTAGATTTTTTGAAAAATTATATATTTTTTCAAATTTCGTTCTTTGATGGACTTCATCATCTTTGCTAATAGATACATATATAGTAGGTATTATATTTAATTTTTTTATCAAATTTGAATTTTTTATTTGATTATATAACATCATTAGTCGTCCGTATTTAGTCAATACACAAAAAGAAATTTCGATTGACGCTGATGAATCGGCTTATTTGCGTTATGAATTTTCACTCAGATTTTCACATCCCTCGAAAGAAAAACACCAAGAAATTACACATTTTAAATTACAAATATGCAGATCACAAAATTTCGTCCATCAGTCTATCTGTTGATGTTTTTGGCCCCACTAGATCTCGGAAACTAATTAAGGATCAAAATGAAATTTTATTCACACGTTTTGTTGATACTATAAGCCGTTAAAAGTGCTATATTTTTGACATGTTGTAATAACAACTTTTTTTAAGTTATCTTACATATATATCTTACATATATATCTTACATATGAACCACGAATAACTAAATAATAATAATTAATTTCTGTTGGTATTTCTTGATTTTTCGTGTTTTGAAAAATAGTTGACTGATCATAAAGAAATTTGGTCTATACGTTATATTAGCATGAAAGAGAAACAGAACTTCCGTTTTGAAATACAAAAATATAGTTTCTAAATTTCGTTAATATGGGAATATTAAAATTTTAGACACCCTTATTTACAATTTACACCAACATTTACAATAATCAAAATAAACAATAAAACAAAAACGTTAAAATAACTGGCTGATCAAAGTCATAAATATAATGCTTTAATAGCTAAATAATAATTGGTTGCATAATGCACTTAAGGATTTAAATTTAAGCATCTTACTTTATCAAGGAGACAAATCATTTTCTTCTTTTTTAAATTTTCATAAAGAGCGAAGAAACCAAAAAGTATATTAAAGTCAGTAAAAGTAGAAGTCATTCATAATTTATATCAAAAGAACTCATACATCCAATAACCTTATTGTTGGAAATTTTTCTTTAACAGTTATATCGAAAAAAAAAAATCTTCATATATTTCATAGAGTAATGCTTATTTTGTTTTTCATAAATTTTCGTGTTGAATTAAATTTCAATCAAAAGTAATACATGAATGCGTAATAAAAAAATATTTATTTGTAAATTAAAAATTTTTTATACTTCCCAAAGTATTCATCCGTTTTCTCTATTCCTAGGTGTTATTTTTTTTTATTTTTAAAATTACTTTCATTTTAAGCATTTTTTACAATAAAATATAAATCAAAATTTTACAAAATATCATCAGAAAGAGAAAAATATTCATCTACGGATTATCTGATTAATATATATGAATGAAAAAAATCAGTGTTGAATTAATTCGTTATTTAAATATTGTATTGCTAGAACATTCGATAATTCAGCATTTGCCTATTCAAACATTTTGATAATAGTGTTATTTGATAAAAAACAAATAAAATTACGGTCAACGTAATTAAAAATGTAAAGTGTAATCAGTAATTATAATAAAAAATGTGACACTTGATTACTTAATTCCGTCTATTCTATACTTTGCATTATCTCATTATTACATTTCCGAATCCAAGATCAATACAAATGTGTAAATTTATGATAAAAACAATAATGATAAAATCGATATTTTCAAATGTTTGCAGGGGCAATTTTGATGCGCCCTCAGGTGCTTCATATCTACCACCGGCTGATTTTATAATGAAGTTGATGTTAGCTCCATGTGTTTGAATTTTTTTAAATCATTGATTATACTTTCGCCCATACAAGGGGTTGAATCCAGCGAGTCGTTACGACCCGTACTCATGTTACCACCAGACATAATTTCTGCATTTATTATTGGAACATAACAAAATAATGGAAAGGTCAAAAAAATTATGTGCAAAAAATACGAAATTACATATGTATTTTTCATGTTACACCCACTTTTTGAGCCTTTTTCAGAAAATGAAATGGCTGCCGACATATTTATTAAACTGATAACAAGCTGACTAATTCGGAGCTCCATATGATGATAATTTCAGATTTAATTGTAAAAATGCATTAACTGATAATTTTTCTGCTTTATTGGGACAGCCATTATGTAATTTCCATGTTTTTTATTTACTCTTGCTTTTAGTCATCATCAATAAAATATATCTAAAACTGTAATACAAATGGGCAGTACTAAGGGAGATAATATCCAATATGCATTCACTTAATAATTCAGAATCAGCCATTAAATCCTCTACATCATTTTTTTCCATTTATCGTAGTTTTAATAAAACAGCATGACGAAAATGTATGAACTTTTTCGTCATAATTCATAATTATTAGGGATGAGGCCCATTATTTATTTTAATTGCAGGCAACTAACAATACAGCTCCGATCTCCCGAAGGTTTATTTTAATTAAAGTGAGTCAAATTTAGAATTTCTTTTATTCGCCAAAAAAAGAATAAAGGCATTGCCTTAATGAGTTGCCGATTTTAAAAATATCAAAATGATCTTGGTATGCAGAACGCCCCTGCGAAATTTTTACTTGATTTGGCACGCTGCCGACCTATCACAGGGAGCGTCCTCAGGGTTGATTAAGTCACGAGGGCTTTTCGACAAATTTGTAATTTAATCATCCACTACACCCCTCTCCCCAACCAACCCCTTGACTAAATGGTTTTTTAATTTTGTCCAACACAGAAAAGTTGCAATTCTTTATTTAATATAAATATCTACAAATTTACAGCAGATTAGAAATTACAATTATTTACACAATTTTTATTTCTAAGATTATCAAGCTTTTTTATTAATAAATATAAGCAAAGCTTAAGTCTTGAAAAGATTTGACTAGTTTGTGAAAATTGAATCTAATTTTTTCGTCGTAATTGACTTAGGTTTTGCAACGATTATTTTACAAAAGAAATCTAATAGTAACACTTTGTACATTTAAACATTGAGTGAAGTCCAAATAAGTCACCACGGTCTCCACATATCACAACTATCATTGTTTTTGCTGAAGTCGAGAGGTTTTTCTCCGATGTTTGGATGTTGGTTGTTTTCAGCAGCCACTTCCACATTCTCGCCTGAAACTCCCGGATCCGTCCCTGTTTCGTTCGGCGGTCGCAAATTGACCCCCAAGGCATTAGCGAGTTGCAGATAATGCTCCGGCAAGAGAAGAACGAAATTCCCATCGTAATTCTTGACTAGTTTGTTCGGCGGCGGCAGCGCTTCGGCTTCTTTAGTCTCCAATCTGTTATTCTGATTGTTGTTAACTTCCTCCAGAGTGCTCGAATCGGGCGGCTGCAGCCTCTCCTCCGGCGGCGGCGGCAGCGCCGCGTTTCTTATGTCCATATCGACCTCCGCCACGCAGTTGTCGAGGTGTCTCAGCAGCCTCTGCCGGACCCCCGCGTCGACGATGGTCATCGTCTGGGCGTCCGGAGTGTCGAGATACCGCTGCACCTCCCGCACGCAGTCCGCATAGCCCGCCTTGTACTGGTTGACTCCCTTGACGTCGAGACTGCGATGCCTCTGGAAGTGCCTCACGGTGAGCTCGAGGATGTCGGCCTTCTCCAGCTTGGAATGCTTGGTGTTGTCGGCCTTGGCGGAGTCGAGGATGAGGGTCTTGAGGGCCGCCAGGCTCTGGTTGATTCTCGCTCTGCGCCTCTTCTCCATCAGCGGCTTGTTGGCTCTTCTCGGTTCGGAGGCTCTCTTGTTCTTCGCGGTCATAACTACTCAGTGTACCATGAGTGTGGACGTGTCGCGACGGATGCGTGGCCAAGGATCAACTGTACGGTTGCAGCACGAGCCGTGCAATGAGGCAGAGTGGGCGAGTTGTGTGAGCTGTGAGCAGGCGGCGGTGGCAGTAACGGGGGGTGGTGGCGCGTGCGGTAGCGAGGATCGAGTGCGGGGGACGGGTGCTGCTTTAGTCGCGTGCCGACACCGCCACATCACACCAACGGATCCGATCAGTGAACCCTAAAATGTTTCAGGACTCACACCCACGCGCCTGAAAAAGCACACTTGCAGCGCTTCAGCTTCGTTTGCTGCCTTTGCTTCTCGTTCTGCATACATATCTTGACATTTTTTGCCGCTTTGAACCAGTCAGACCAAGAGATGCAATGTTGTAACTACAATCTACATCTCGAATCGCACAAAACTTTAAAAGTCGTCTCGAGTTAGAATTTTCCATCTATGTCTTTGTCTAAACGGCTGTTAAATACTGGAAGTCAGTTGTTCAAGGATAATTTGCCGAAGGAGGGTTGTCCAGGGGTGAATTCGTATAACTGACACACAAAAATATCTTATCATATTCAAAAACTCCCTTCCTTTTCAGAAGGAAGTAAAAATTAGGGTAATATTGAACCAGCATGTGGAATTCCTAAAAGACATGTATAGCATGTCTTTAAACATCATCTGAATTAACAGATGTAATTAATTTTTATCTTAATTTTTTGTCCAACAAATGTATACCAAACGATCCAAAAGTCTTTCTGTCAAGTGAGTCATAACATTAAAAACGTATGTTTTATGATTAATTTACCTTGCGAATGTTATTTATTAATCAAAAACAAATTTAAAATTTGAATATCGAATATTTTTTATTGAAATTCCTTTCGAAATGCTTTTAACAGCTGAACACAATAGTTATTTTTGTACTCATAACCTCAAAGTGGGTATTTTACGATTGTTCTCGACGCATGGAAAAACCCATTTCCCGCACTGCGGTGTTTTTTACTTTTCCAGAGAAACTGGGGGGAATTGCGCTGTGCGGTTGGTATTGGATGACAAATCACAAAACGTCAAACGTTTGTATCAAACGTAAACTAAGAGTGAAATCCCAACGATACTTGAACACAATGAATCAGGAAATGAGGAAGCAAACTCAATGCTGCTTCTTTGATTCCAGGTGGTGTCAAAGATTCTACGGAATCGCTCATTTTTTACAAAATTGTATCAAAAAATTACAAAATGGTGGCACAATTTTTCAAATTTGAAGCCATGGCAACATAGCAACAACGCAGTGACAGATGCGAGGAGTGCTACCAACTAAGTAAATAGTAAAATACAAATAATATCAAATTATTTATTTATAAATGATTTTGAGCTATTTGTTACAATAAACTTTGTACCTAACTTTTTTCCGGAAAAATTTTCCCGCATTCGCACTAAATGCACTAAACAAAGTGCTCATGCGGGAAAATTAATTTCCCGAACACATCCGAACTATTTAATTGATGCTTATAAAAATTAAACATAAAATACGTTTTATTTTGTAATGCAATAATAAGACATACGTTTTTGATGTCATGGTCCACTTGATAGAAAGACTTTTGGATCACTCGGTGCTTATTAATCAGTTACAAATATACCAGCAAATTTGATTTTTTATTTGAATGTAGAAGTATTTAATTCTCTTAAACTGGTGGCAAAAATTATAGGATATTGCCTAAACAAGTTCCAATTATTATGTAAGTTCCTACTTTTTTCAAACCGTGTATTAACAATGAAACACTTTTTCATAATAATAAGTAAAAAACAACAAATTAATTCAAATTTCCATGTTCAAATTAAAAGAAACTGTGAAGAGACATGAATACTTTAATTTGCTGTTTTTATTTAATAACACCACCTCTTGTCTCTGTAACCGCTTTTACTCTTCGAAATATACTTAAAATTAAATCATGCTTTCCTGGGACAACTTATCCCACAACTGAGATAACAGACCTTACAATTCTCTTAGAATTGTTAGAGCTGGATAACTATCAAGTGTTGAATCGGACTAAGGTCTGGGAATCTCGCTGGTAGAA
This sequence comes from Asbolus verrucosus, assembly GCA_004193795.1. NCBI lineage: Eukaryota > Metazoa > Arthropoda > Insecta > Coleoptera > Tenebrionidae > Asbolus > Asbolus verrucosus. Next base: position 12,536 of record QDEB01055746.1, on the reverse strand, counting down.
GAAGATGTTGACACTTTGCAACAGTCCACAAGTCCACAACTTGGTGTGGTCGAGCATTATCCAAAAAAAGGTTGATTTCCGGACCTAAAAGAGTTGCTGTATATGTATATGCAAAAATGTTAATTATCATGTCATTTCTGTATATGCCAGCAGTCACAGTGTGTTTTGTAAAAATCCATAATGAATTTTCCAATAAAATGGTGTTGATCCTCCACATGAATTCTTCTAAAATCGTTATATACTCTAAATCACAGTTCTCCTGCATACAACATGATGTTCCATTTTTTCCTCGAAAGCTTCCTCTCACTCTTCCATTCTAGCCTTGCCCTCTTGCGCTAAATAGTTAAAGGACTCTACTCAAAAGTTTTCTGACTCAAACCTCCTCATAAAGCCTATTTTCTATTGTTTTAAAAAGCGATACTGCTTCGATAACGTTTTAGTGACAACAATTCGATTTTTGTTAACATTTATTCTAAGATAGCTTCTTACATTTGAACATCTTCTTTGACTTTACTTACATCTAAGTATATCGTACACTACCACGCTCTCTATATCTTTTCCAGAGTCTGTTAGTAACACATTATGATGTTAATAGTCCTGCAATTTCAGTCCTTCGTGGGCTTATTTCAAACATAGTCCGATCGATTTCCACAAAAAAAAAATTAAATTGTTGACCTGACACCCCTTTGTACGAATTCAATTGTAAATAGTCAGAAAGGGGAATTGTATCTTGATTTATAAATGTGAAAATATACTGCCTTCTAAAAGAAAAGCACAGTAAAATACATGTTCATATATGCAGTAATTCCGATTCCATCAACTATTAAAGCATTGATAATCAAGGAAAGTTTGTTTTTGTGCTGTTATAGCAAGATTAACTCTTGTACCATGAAACAATATTTCACAACACAAGAGATTTTAAATATAATTATCTATCATTTGTTATGGTTGCAGATAATCAACGTCACAATGTAAAATTGGAAAATTTAGAATCTCTGTGGTTTTACATCCGATTACAAAGAAGAAATAATAAGGAGAAGAGAATATATATATATATATGAGATAAATATAAAAAAAGAAATACAGAAAAAAATAGGAGAAATAGTAGTTATATGTCTACAAACGTTGCAATAAAAGTTATCAGAGAATAATAATTTTTAATTTAATCATTCAAGTGTACCTTTTCAATTTAAAAGAGTATGGATTTTCGATTTTTTTCCCAAATTCTTTTATTCAGCGTAATTTTCAGAATGTTTTTCTACAAATAAACCTTTTTTTAGAAAAGTAAGTATTATTGACTTTCACATATCCCAGTCCATTAATTTCATTTACGACATCTTTTACTGACTGTAAATACATGCGTTCATGCTTTCAATTTCTTTAACATATAGAAGACATTTAAGTATCAGTTTAAAAAATATTCTATAAAAATACATATCACTTTCTCAAACGTTATGTGCATCGAGAATTAGATAAATGAATAACTCAATTGAATTTGATTTTAAAAAATTTTCTTAAGATTTTATTCTTTCCTTAAGATTTTATCTCGGCTGGAGTGAATTCTAAAATAAATGTACTGTTCTCACTTTGTGATAATTCAGTGCGAAAAAAGAAAAAAAATCTATAAGTAAGTCATAAGACATTGAAAATTACATATTTTTCTGAAAATGTTAAAATAGTATGACATTTAACAATTACTTATTTTTTATTATAACTTATTCTGTACTTTTTGGAAACGTTTATAATTATATTTTATATTTACTTTGAAAACTATTTCAAAAAATGCAGCATAGATGCAGCTGGGAAGCGAAATAAAATCAACATCATTTAAATTACATAAAAAGTAAAAATGTTATCTTTTTGTTTTTTGTTTTTAACACTTTAACATAGCTTTCGCCTAGCAAGTAACATTTAAAAAAAAACAGTTCTACTCTACTTAATATATTTTTTTGAAAATCGAGTAAGAAAACTGTTCCAAATTATTATTTGATTGCCTTGACATAGGATGATACTTTTCCAAAGCAACTGTCAGCATTTTATTTTACAATTTATTTTAACAATTCCAAATTTAAGGATTATTATAAATTTTTTATTTTAAAAATTCCTTCTCTTTTCTCGGTAATTCATTTTTTGTCCTACTTGAACTAACTACGTAATATCGCATAATGTATATTCATCTTGAAGCTAGAAATTTTTAAATTCTTCACATACTGACGAAGTAAGTATCTTGATCGTCTATTTGCAGCTGTTTTAATTATCGATAGATTAACTCTCTGCAAGGAAGGAAAACTGACAATAAAAATACATAATTGGGGCAGCTTTCGATAAAACTGAGCCAAAAGCAAATTATTGTCGTTAGCCGTGAACTAAAAACCGAGTCCGAAATCGATTATTTTCGTCGTTTCGGGCATCAGATCGATGTCAACGCGATTTATTTTTCGCAGCACTTTGTTTCCGGAGCGCCTTATTCCAATCCATCCGGAAAATCCGTTTCCAGTGTTTCCACTAATTGGTTCAGGTGCCTGCCGGTGGAAAGCGATAACCCATTGTTGTAATAATGGAATTGTGCTGTAAAAGGCGTGAAAAAACGACGACGGGGCCGAAACGTGCCACATTTTGAGGGTCGCCGTGCTGCGGTTGACGCGGGGCGCCGGGTGGGTCGCTTGTTAGACACGAGACGCGTCAGACACGCGCCGCCTCGTCCACACCGCAGCGTCGCGACGCTACCCAGCTTTATTATTGCTCATTTACCGGCCAACCTGTTCCCTGTGCTGCCGTGCGGAGCCGGTTTGAGGCCGTCGTCATCGGCGAGCCGCAGCGCTAAATATGCCTCAGTCGTCTCGGACCTGGCCCAGACTCGTATTTTAAATTCGGATATGTACGTCGTGAGATTCATTTATTCAGTCATGAGGCCAGTTTTTCGGGATGAGACGTGCCCTCCATGCGGAAAAGCCGTTCCGGCTGGGTCATGGGTTTCCCGGTTTATACGTTCGCTCCAACTGTAAATACTCCATCATGTCAATATTCAATATTTTAAGGATGGTCAGGCCCGGATCGACACTTATCGAGCCGGAGGCGGTTCGCCACGGAAAAATAAAAATGGAGCCGCTGAAATACTGTCACTCCAAGAACACGCTCTCTGGAGTATCGGATGTAAAACTGTTCCCCGATTTGGCTGTTGGCGCAAGAGTAAAAATTTTTTTTCTCTCTTTTTGCGAAACGAGGTTTACGATGAAAATTCTGTGATTATGCTTTTATTTCTACGTTTCTGGCGATAACGTTGCTTTGGAACTGTCACCTTTAAAAATATAGCTTTTCTGTGATAACGTGAAGTATTTTTCGATTTTTAACAAAAATTCTAAAGATTATTTTAAAAAAGTCAACTACGCATCACTATAAAGAGAATTAAAACATCTATCAAGAGTCTAAAAAGTTTTTAGTCTCTCTTGTGAACAATAACTTGACCATCACTGATGGACAAATCACAGTCGAATCGAAATATGTAATTGATTATTACTGCTTATTAAAAGCATTTTAAAAATTAATCATTTGCATAGAAAAAAATCGTTACTTTCGGCTAATCTAAACCAAAAATATGGGCTGTAATGACATATTTTAGTTTGTCAGTCGTAATCATTCACTAATGGAAAAATTCTTTCTCTTCTTCATTTCGTTGGATCACTCTGTTTCTATATTTATGCATGCGAACGCTGTACAGACCTAAATCGTTATTTACAGTACTAGATTTCGCCAAAATTATATAATGAAAAATGAAAACTGAGATACTGTAGTATATGTACCTAGTAACAGAACAATGGTTTATAAATTATGAACAATATTTTGGATAAAAATATAGATTAAAACCATTTACTATAAGATACAAAATTGCACATAAGCAGCATTGCTAATCTATAACTTCTCTGACAGTCATGTGTAGAAGTGTATAGCTGATGATTACGAAAACACATATAATTAGAATTTGATCACTTTAAATATAGGCACCCACGTGTATTTCCCTATCATTGCTTAACAGAATCAAAACGATTATTGTAGCAAAATTATTATTTACTACAATGGAATCATCTACAATCTAAAGCAGCCTAACAAAAGCAATTTTTTGTTTGTAGGATTATTGACATTAAAATTTCCAATCAAGCACACCGTAATACAAACTGGAACTACACTTAAAATGAAAATTTATTAACATACATCAAGAGTCTATAAGTTACGACGTATTTGCCACGACAAGCAATTAAATTTCATTTCTAATTTACCGAAACCATTTTTTCATATACTACAATATTAGATTTTTTGTACGTTTTTAATCAAACTACAGAAATTCAAAATGTCAAATTAAATAGAAAACCAATCATTGCACCGAAAAATTTCATACTTGATTTTTGATTTACTTTTCCAATTAAAATTAGCTTCAAAAGTGTAAATAAATGTCTAATTTTAGCATGAAATGAAAAATTATATTATAGAAATATTATTAATAAAATTATAAATCTGCTGTTTCCAAAAAAATTGTCCCTACTTGTGGTCAAATCGAAAATGAAATCTGGAGTATAATGACATCGGCAACAGAGTAATTTGAAATCAATTATTACTACAGAAATTCGTTTTTTTTTGTTTTCTTATATGCACATTATTAGATCTGGTTTACCACAATGGTTTCTGTGTTTATGAACCGATAGAAATGTAATTTTTAATTTCGCGGAAAGTAACTTCAGTTTTTAAATTTTGAATGTCGCACACACTCTATTATTTATGTTTATGTAGATCTGAAATATAGATACAATTTCGAATTTATTGATCACCATTTTGAGAACCTCCATAAGTTTTTAATTACAAATTATTATCTGAACAATAAATTTAAATTAGGAATTAATGAAAAACTCTTACGTTTCTTAAGAAAGATGGTAGTAACAATTATATCAACAAAATCGTTAGAAATAATTTATTTATTAAGAAGTCTTGCAAGCAGCAGCCACGTTTACATTAAAAAAAAAGGAATTATTTTTTAAAAACCGTTTTTCTAAAATTCAAAAACTCATCAGATAGCATTTACAGACAAAAAATGTGTAACTGTCTGTGGTATCATCAAAATAGCTTCAAGGGGTTCATGGCACTCTTAAAAAATCGGGAAGCGATGATTTAAACCTCGTTCCAAAACTGTAATTGTTTTTAGCTGTGTGATTCAAGCTGTACTGGCTCTATGAATTATATGAATCTGCAACCAACTTTAGACAGCAAATGTTTCGTATAATGTTAAAGTTTATGAGTATTAACCCAAAATTGTATCTTCCAAATTCCAACGTTTAAAAGTAGAAGAATTTTGAGGTCAATTTAAAAATTGTGAAAATAAACGGGAAAAATAAAGATTACAAAAAGATGAATAAAATGAGAATTTGCATTTAAACGAAAATTCAAAATCAACGACTGATTAAGAGTGAAAAAACACCAATTACACAAACGGCTGAAGTTGCAATAAAAGAAAAGGGAAATGGGTCCAAATCTGGAAAACAGGATGTAAGAACCAGGCAAAACTGAAAAAGATGCATGAAAATATATCGAAATGTGTAGCATTACTTAAAAATTATACTTTTTCACTCCGCTGTGTATATTATTTTAAATCTTCAGAATGTTATTGATTGTAATGGCAATGTTGCGTATATTCGACCCGAACTCATACACCAAAAGCACTAAGTAGGTCTAAAACGGGCTAGGTATGCATAGGAAAGCAATTTGTTTATATTCTTATCGAAGTCGATCTAATTACATGGGGCTAAGGTGGGGCATGTATGATGACAATGTCGGACAGGTGACCATAATGCTCGCTAATAATGAAATAAAGCCGGATTTCCTAAAAGTCATGTAGTTTGAAAAAGACAATGGACAAGCCGTGCGATGAATAAAGCAAGTGTTAATGAATTTTTCCCCGGATAATTTAAATAAATTGTGCGCACTCGGCGGTGCCGTAAGGTCACCCACATACGTGCACCAGGTGATCGTCGGCCGCGTTCGAACTCCGCCACATCCTCTTTAACCGATAATAATTCAGCGAGGCATCAAAACGATCGAAACCAAATTTAATTAGATGCCGCACTTGCCGGATTAATTGATTTTTTTGATGGCTTTATTTCGGTCGATGCGGAGGGCGAGGTCGGTCGAATTCTGTGGCCGCCTGGCGATTGATCCGATTTGACTATCGATTTGATTTATGCGAAGCCCTGGGTCGTGTGTAAAGCGGACAGCGAGACGAAAATAAGCAAAAATGCGTGTGGAAAGCAGCAACGTCATACAGATGGCTCCAACTGCCCACGACGACGACGGAACTTAACAAAAATGAATGTTGAACGCCTCGTGCGGCCGTTGAAATTGATTAGTCTTTTGCGTTGAGAGTCTACGCCGTATCCCCCGGGTTAGATAAGGACAACAGTGCCAGCTCGGTCAGAGAATTCCGCCGAGCAAGGGCGTCGCTAGCGTGACGCCAGCACCACGTTCATAACAGAGACGTATTTAGACCACCGGATCGGTTTCATGCCCCATTTCAACAGTAAAAAATTTACGGTTCACGAGACAATTACTGCCGAGAAAATTTCGAAGTGCGCCTCACTGGAAGCCCTAGAATTGCCGTCGCTGTACAGAGGACGACGATGTGTATCTTGATCTGAAACGCATTCGATATTTTTTTAGAATCGCTCTGTTAGCACAGTCCCGCTAATGACTTTGCACCGATGACGAAAATTTTTAGTATTCAACTTTTCAAAAATTTGTTTGCGGCTTTGCTACTTCTAAACCTAAAAATCAAGAAAAAATCCGTCGCAGGTCTCGTGGCTTTCGGTATATTAGAAACAAGGAATATTTTGATATCCCCAAAATAATGTGAACATGCAATGCAACTTGGAAAACACGAGCAAGGAAGCCGAAGCCAAGGAAAAAATTTTAAATGCACTCAGATGGTACAACAATTTTTTAGACAATTTTGAACAATTTTCTTTTGTATCATTTGCGACATTTTAACAAATATGTTTTTACGATTTCAACAGGTTTACTTTTACGTTTTGAACAAAACGCCACGCGTTCTTGGTTTTATTGAAATTGACGTCAACATTGTACAGTAGTTAGCTTTTTTTTTTAATGAAAGAAACTGTATTTTTTATGATTGTATAATTTTTACCTGCTTGACACCATTTCTAAAATAGATTCTTTTTTTAAATTCCAAGCTATTTTCTAAAATAAATTGCGACAAATGACTGTTTTTCATAAAAAAATTGAAATTTTTGAGTGTCGTACCTATACAAACATGAAAATTAAGAATTTAAATATTAACTAAGTACTAAGTTTTTCCTGATTAAGGATGAGGAATGAAATTTGTTCTAATCTGCCATCTGCAAATCTGCAAATCTTTTTGTTGGCCTGTTTTACTTTAAAAAAAAAACAACACAATTTTAAAGGTAAAAAACGTGAACAGAAAGTCGATTATATAAACTATTAATTTTGCGAAATTTTGTAAAAATATGTAGGTAATTAAAAAAATAAATCTGGAATTATTTATTTGATGCTGAAAGAATCCACTCATTATTAAAATAAATTTATTGTTAAATTATAAAAACAAGTAGTATCTTACTGTTAGTTGAACCATTGTAATATCGCAATAGATGACCCATTTGGAAAAAAATAACTGTACATAAATAAAGTAGAAAATAATTTTTCTGAGAACATAAGGCAATAGTTATGATCATTGGAAAATTAATGTCAAGTCCTTAAAAACGAAAATGCAGTCCAAAACTATACATTTATTTATTTCGAATGTCAAAATATTCTCAAAACTATGATTGAACATCAAATAATTGGTTAAGAAATTACATAGCGGGCTACTTAAAGAAAATTTTAAATTTTCTAGTCCTGTTCCCCCTAACGATAGTATAAGTAATAAAAATAGATTTTAACAAAACTTTAATCAGTATTTTAATAATAATTTGATTAGAGTTCGAAAATCATCTACATATATAGCAAATAAATTTTACCTAGACTTCATCAACTACATTTATAATATGATATAGTTTCTTCTTTTTATATTCTAGAAGTTACATTACATTATATACCACCCTGGAATCATTGCATTTTACACCTCAATGTAGATTTAGAAAAATGTAATATAAATCTAGTTTCAATTTTAAAAAAATTGTTTTATATGTAAATTCGTATACAAATAACATATGTCTTTCCTTGATGAAAAATGTAATTTTTCAAGAAAGAATGCAAGACTTTCTATTTTTTAATTTTTTAAATGAACATTTTCAAAGCATTTTTTTAATGTTTCCTTAAGGCGATGCCACCTCTCTCATTTGACTATGAATTCTGAACACATTTTCTTATAAAAGGACAATTTCATCTAGGACCCTTGATGGTCTGAAAAAACAAATATTAATTATTTATTAGGCCAGTAATGGCCTGGTTTCCGCTATTTTCTTGAAATCAACTTCATTGACTCTTTCATACTTCCCGTCAGTCCAAATCAAATTTTTTGGTCTTTTCGATTAAATAAAAAAATTAAACGTCTGATATCTAAGGCTTGCACCAAGACAAAGGTGCAAACAATTGAAGTTGATTTCAAAGGCTCTTAATACGCTCCCATTCTGATTATCACAAAAGACAAATGTAATGCCAGTTTTAAATAATTTCAGTTTAATCTCTATCATAAAACAATATTTGGCATATTTGGCATTGTAATTCAGAATTAGTTGTATGTATTTGCAAAATTATAACGACTTGCACTTTACACCTTTTAGAATATTTTTAGGAGCTCTTAAAGTGTTAACTATCTATAAGTGCTATCTCTACGCCACAAAATTAACTACCGAAGCTAGAAAAATAATCAAGACAGCAAATTGTGGCAATTTTTATTTTTTAATTTCGATTTGTACTTAAAATAATGTTTCTTGGAAATGTCCATCATGATCATCATTATTATTGTGATTAAACCCACCACCACCCGACTGGGCCATCATTACGGATACTGCTATCAAGTGACGATATACTTTTAATTCAGCGCCCATTTGCCGCACTATAATTATTATTTTGACGCAGTTCAGTGCTAGTGTTCAATGTGTGATCAATATTAAGAAATTTTCTGATCATATGGTATGAGCATAATAATATCGCCTTCTGAATTTCAAAAATTAAAAGTGTTTACATCACTGATTCGGGTACTATACCTGTAGCTGAAATAACTATGTAAATATTTGTTAATTTTTATGTTGTAGGTCTATAAGAAGTGTGAATGACACAGCAATATCTAAGAGATAAACTTGTCGATTCTGTCTATCAATTATTATTATAATAGATGATCATTTTATTTTCGATCATTGTAATTATTTTCAAAATTATTTATAGATGTGTTTTTTTTTGGTTATTTAAAAAAATCTGTTAGGCAATAACAAAATCGGATTTTTTGAATTTTACATACTCCTTATTTCTATGAAAAATGTCATTAAGTGAGAAACGGTGGCAAAATAAGTCCTTTCAAATGTTTGTCCATTTAGACTTGATTCATCGTGGAATATCGCTGATACATACCAATGGAAGTAATATAATATTTAATACACATATAATTAGAACATTACATGATTTTTTATTTTTTTATACTTTAATTATTTTATTATTTAAAATATGTACTTATTAAAAAATGTAAATTTAATTCAAATTATTTTTTTATAAACCAACTCTCATTTTTAATAAATACTAAATATTAAATTAGAATAATTTATTAATTAAATATCTGATAAAAATTCAAATGAATTTGCGATTTTTGACATGTTTAAATATAAAAATCATTGTTTACGTATTATTACGTTATTATTTACGTGTTATTACCTTTGTAGAGTATTTTTTATCTTTTTTCTATACTTATATTGTTATCTGTAAAAATTCAAATACATTTTTTATTATAAAGGTTATATTTAAATCAAAAATATTATTAAAATTAATCATGTTTAAGAAAAACTATATTATAAGCTGACGCATTTTTGATCTTTTTGAGGATATGGAAATAAAGCTTACAAAATATTGAATGAAGAAAAATGTCAATGTATCCAGAACAACGTCTTTTAATTTTGGACATGTCTCGCATTCAACAAATGTAATGGAAATAAGAGGCCATTTTCGACAAAGACAGGCAAATATGCTAATTTAAATAACTCCTGAACCAAACAGCTTCGATAAAATGAAATTATGTTTTATACCTGTCCTGCAATATCCGAAACACTACTTAATCATATGATTTACATTGTTCATAACAAAATCAAAATTGTTAAGAACAAATGACTTTAAATTAATCCAATTTTGCAATAAACATTCTAATGACATTAATATTAGTATTAACACAAACACTTCGAGGTCATAACGCTTTCACGGGCCAATAGCACCTTGATGATATGTTAGTACCAAAAAACGTGATCTCTCTTTAACAATACTGATAGATGGCGCTACTCCTTTGAATCATTTTTATGTATTACCTGAAGTGCATTATGCAAATGTCATTCCTCTATATTTTCCTTGTTTTATATGATTCCACGAAATCTTGAGAATCATTTAGCCAATCATAACGAAAGTTTACATATAATATATAAGAATATCATGAATCTGTTCATGTTTTTGTTAAAATTTCAGCAGCAAGCGTCATTTTCTCAAAATATTTCATTAATCGCTGCTTATATTTCCGAAATTACTTTGAATTTAGAATAAAAATAACAGAATACTAAATATGTAAATAGATGTACATATTTTGCTGCATAAGTCTGACAAATTGTCCTTCACTGATTAATCAGGATTCTTTCGTACGAAGGAGAAATTCCCCAAATTAGCATACTCTAAATAAGATATAAGCGATCTGTGCAATCAAAAGCTGCAGCAAACTCGATTTGATCGACGTTCCTTCTGCATAATATCCAATTTCAAGGATCCTCCTGATTGCAGCGGAAGCGTCCGATTGCGCCTGAAAAAAGCGATTATTTCAGCTCGCTCCGGCTGCAACGCACCAACAAAAGGAGGAATTGATAAAGCGGCGTGGACAAAGTGGCTGCGAGTTGCAACGCAATAATTCACAATGCGTCCGCGGCGACGCCCGAAGCCCTTTGTTTAATACGTCCCTGTCGGCAGACGAAGACAGATGCGCTATTGCGTGGGAGGCCACCTGTCTGTGGCAAATGTCTCGGTTAGCGCCTCTCGTGCCACCGTGACTACTGTACTCGAAGCTTTTGATAAATCTATTCCGTCAGACAGCCCTCCCAGGTCTGGACTTTACCCTGGACGATTTAGCCCGACGCCGCCGCCGCCGCCGCCCGCCATATTATACAACCTCCGGAGTCACATACATTTTTACGCGATAGCGGTTTATCGCGCTGACACTATTGGGGATTTCAGCCTTCAGCGACTCTGGAAATATAACCATAGATTTTTCAGAGGGTATCTTAATTACTATTTCAGCGCCTTCTCCGGAGCCAATCTAATTATAGATAGCGGAAAATTCGATTTCAATTATTACGAGCGGCCCCGATATTATTTCCAATATTAAACATTTAGCACATACGAAAGTGACACTTCGCACGTGATCACCCTTCGTCGCGGCTTATTTATCATTCTTTATCGGTTCGTTCGCTAATAACACCCCGAATTTGCGCAAGAATTATTAAATCCGGGAGACACCTAACGTCACGTTCGTATGCGGACAATTTTAATTTTATTAATTGTTAGGGTGGAGGCCGATAATCTGGATTAGGAAGGGGTGAAACTAATTTTTTATTAGCTTTTTTATCACACTTCTAAAAATATTGCGTTGCATGTACCAACTGACATATACATATTTCCCATGAATGTATACAATTTAAAAGGAACTTTTTTTTCAAATTTATTCTGGTGTCTTAATAATACTGATCTATAACACCATAAATCCAAATGTGACTTGCATGAAAGTTTTAAAAATCTGAACTGGTCTCTTTGTAGATGTATCGA
>QDEB01055726.1:0-12946 GCA_004193795.1 Asbolus verrucosus | reverse complement strand
TAACGTATTGCAACTTAATAGAAATTATTTTACATATGTGTCTGATCGTAAGTTAGGACCATTATAATTATTAATAATAGATATAATATAGATAATATGGTAAATGTATTCGAGTATTCCTTTAGCGCACGAGCATTAGCAAGCGCCTAAGTTATTAGCTTTCAAAATTTTTAGATTTATAAACAGTGGGGATTTCTATATTTTTCCAAATTCAATTACAAACTTCCCTATGTAAATGTACATGAAAATACGTGCAAAATAATGCGAGTGCACTAATATTAGGTGCAGATTCTGCACCCAGATTAAATAAATTAAATCAATTTCAAAGATCCACACAAATCAAAGATCCATCTAGTTTAAAGATCCACAGGGTCCGACTTCCAGGCTTTTTTCTAACAACATTAGGATGTTATATATGATAAAACTTCAGTTGTAATACACAACTCTCTCTTTCTTTACAAAATGAAAAGTTTAGAATTTTTTCCCTCTAAAAAATGTAGTAATTTGGATATTCCTATGAATCTGCTACAAAATGTCGGCAGTCAGTTATGGCTGAAATCCTTTAAATAATAAATCTCAAATATGAAGTCTGCTCCCGCCTCTGTCTTATTGAGAATGTGGCAAATTGTGCCTTTTGGAGGAGTGACATATATACAATGCGTAGAATTTCAAGAAGATTGCTTACATCCAACAATGAAAAATTAATCTTCGATAAAATACCTGTTTTTGACGCGAAATCTTTGTAAGGAGTGTGATCTACATCTTATATTAAATTTTATTGCCAAACTAAAACATATTGTAACAAATTTTAATAGTGTCTGGCTACTACAAGCTAATGTTTAAGGACCTAAAATATTATGAAATGTTGTAGATGCCTGTAGATAATATAATTTACGTTTAGTGATGACGTCAACAACGGTCAACGTCAACAGTGTCATTTAACTTTTTACATGGACTCTGTTTACGTCTATATAACATAACAGACTCAAAAAAATTCTGGACCAAAGCCATATATACAATCAAACTACTTCACAATTCTACCAAATTAGATGTTTATGATAGCGTGAATGTGAAAAAAATTCTGAATATAGATTATATTTTAATGTCAAATTATTCAACCTTTAACTAAATTGTTATTTCATAATTCAAAATTAATTAGTGTTCTTAACAAACGTCAAAGCACTGGTTTTTCATAATTTCTTAGCAAGTCTTCTGCTAAATGAGCAGTTATTATAGAAATCTAGTTTATTTTCTGAAAATACTTTGTAGCAATTAATTAAGAACGTAATGTTTTGGTGACCCGCTTTTCAAATTTTTACGATTAAATTTATATACATAACTTTTAGTACACAATCGAGTTAATTTCGTGTAACAATTCAATTATAACGTTAGCTCTTATTCGTAAAACATTTGTACTGATTTTAGTATAAATTTAATTAACATTAACAGTAATTTGTATGTACTGTGTGATTTTTCTTTTTTTTTTCTATAATTTTCATTATGGTTAGTCCTAAAAAAATATTTATTATATTATACATGAAGCCTGAAGTCATTTCTATCAAGAAAATCCAACTTGTCAATTCCACCACTTGTCGACATTGGTTGTAAAATAGATTTATTTTAAATTAATAATAATTGCTCGATTTCATTTATAGTTGTTCTTTAGAGTTGTTATTTACCATTACATATTCTAATTTTCTTCTTCGTGGGGTTAATATTGTTTCATCACAACTATTAGCTATTAGCACCGCTATGTAGGATTTTCACTGTTCAGTATTTAGTATTCAGATTAATTTTATCATTGTTAAGTTAAAAATTAAAAAAAAAAATGGTAGACTTTACAACCTGAGACTTAATTTTGTTCAAGCTGAAAGCAACAATGCTAGGTATTTCCCTTTACTCTGTTTTCTAATTATGGAGAGAATAAAATATAGACAACTTGAAATACTTCCCATGTTCGAATGTCTCGAATTTAATGGAAAATATATTCTGGTTTGCTTACGCATATTTTCTAGATTAGTTTTATTTCAAAAATAACGGTTAAATCCAAATACCTATCATAAAAAAGTAGAAGTAAAATGGTACATTAGGTTAATTAGTTCTTTATTTGCCTTTTGTAAGGTACTTAAATCATTATAAACATAAATGAATATAAAAAAAAAATAGGTACATATTTATATTTTAATACATTTAAAATTTTTTATCGTCCCATTGCTGTTAATATTAAACTAATTAAAAAGTTGTATCTTCGAAATAAATAAATAATTAATTTGTTTTATTTAATTCAATAATTTTATCACAAAATACTAAAAAAAAGAGATAATTCAACTGAATTTATTTAAAAATTAATGTACATTTTTAATACAAAGTTTTCTTGAAATTTTATATAATTTATCCAGCATTTTAGGACTAGTAATGGTATAAATTAATAACATATTCACATCTCCGACATCTATTTGGAATTATGGATAGGATATAAATTAATATTCTTTTATCAAATATTACATGCTGATTTTTTGGTCTATATTTTTAACTTTGCTGACCACAAATATCCTGTATATGAAAAATAGAAAAAAAAAGGATATCGATCACAGCTAACAAAACATGGTATTAACTGTGTTTAGAAGTAAGTTTATTAATACAAATTGTGTTCTGCTTTTGTCAAAATTAATAATTTTCAAAAATTTAAAAAATCAATATCATTTAATTTTTTTAATATTAACAAAATTAGATATATATTGAATCATTCAGTATATATTTTACAATTTTAAGCCATTCTTTTTGAATAGATGTCACTTCACGAGGAGAATTTAAATAAGAATTTTTTGCCGTCGGTGATTCTAACATTCATATTACTTTTTTGCTCAGGATAGTATCAGGAAACAGTAGGATTTTTACGGAAAAGGATTATTTGAACTAAACGAAAGGATCGGCGTCACAGCAGAAATTTAAGATGCTTCGATAGACGATTTCATTTCAGATGAAAACTGTTTTTATCATAAATGGCGAAAGCGAATGTTCAGACCGATGGATACCACTTTTGCAAAATTTGCCTGTTCAATTTCGTCACAAACAGAATTTATTTTTGAATGTGCTATAAAAATGTTTAACTACAGATTCGTAATTTGTAGTGAAAGATACAGAAATATAAATGAATATCAGAATTGTTAGATTTTTCACATATACTATTGACTGATTGTAAGGAGAGTTTGTTGCTTAGTAATTGCTGGATCCCAAAAATTACTGCTGACGATACGAAATGTAAGTGATTGTGATAAAAATTAATAATTCTATTAGAAAAAAGCTAGATGACAATACAAAATTTTGTGGTTGGAAGGTTTACAACATGACACAACTTCACTCGTATGGTTATAATCCTCTCCTTCCATCAGCTATTACAGTGGGGGCAGAACACCCATTTGCAATAAGATTTTATCATATTCAGTACAGTCCCACATAGAGGTATTATGGCGCACGAGCAGTAGGGAAAGGCACTTTTCGTTTTTCCCATGTCGCTCGCTCGCTTTTCAAGGACATCCGAACGATAACTTGAGAACGCTTTGAACCATCATCGTATTCAAATTTTGTGTACGGATTCTTTGCCAAATTCGTAGATCGTTAATGGACATTATAGCTCCAAGGATTGTAATCGTTATTAATGAATATAAAAGGATCAAATTTGATAAATTTGTCACAAACATCGACTGGAACCAAACAAAGTGAGTTATTTCAATTTCTAAGAACCATGTCTTATCGAAAATGATGTTAAAAAAAAGGCAGTGCTCCTTTCATATTTATATAATATTCTTTATAAAATATAATTAATCACTAGGAATGCATACATTTTTAATAAGCACTAAATAAGCTATTTAATTTAATATGAATGAGCTCGATGAATGAGGAGCTCTCTTTTGTCCCAACTGTGAACTCATGCGTCTATACTTGGTACACAGACTTACAAATAGGAGAGCTTACTTTTTGCAAAAATGCGACCTCAAAAATCAAAGCCAAAAGTGCCAAAACTTTTGCCTCATTAGACAAATTTTGATCAAAATTGGTATGCAGACACAATAAGAGAAAATAGTTTTGCAAAACTGTTACCCTCAAAAATTAAGGCCAAGAAGACCGGAACGTTATAATTTTTGACTCCTTGCACATAATAGAAGAGCTCATTTTTTGTAAAATGTTAGACTCGTTAGACCGATTTTAATCAAAAATAGTACGGAGGTTCACAATAAAAGAGTCTGCTTTTTTCAAAAATGTGATTTAAAAAATTAAAGCTAAAAGTGCCGCCATAACTTCTGACTTCTTGCACTGATTTTGAAGAAAATTGGTAAACACACTCACAATAGGTGAGCTCACTTTTTCCAAAAATGTGACCTCAAAAATCAAGACCGGAAAGGCCGGACCATTGGAACTTTTGACTCTTCTAAAAGAGTCTACTTTTTGCAAAAATATGACTTAAAGAGTTATGGCAAAAAAGACCAGAACGTTATAACTCTTGATGTCTTTTTAGTTTTGATAAAATTATAAACAGAATTACACTTATTGAAATTTAAAATAATGCTTACAAAATTCCAATACATTTGGGCGTATTTAAGATCAGTGGTAAATAATATTCGTTCTTCTTCATCCTAAGTTTCCAAATGTTTTTTCAATTTAATTACGAAAAGTCAACTTTTTGACATTTTATGTAATTGCAAAATGCGGTTCTTTTTATAACTAGTGATAAAATGTGACATAATTTTATCACTAGTATTGATGATAAAACAGTTTGTTTGGAATTTATTTTCGTTTATAAAGCAGCAACTCATCTTGGCATAGCAACGCCCAGACTAAATGATCATTGGCGGAAAATTGTGGTCACTGATTTAAACATTACCCAAATTTAATTCATATTATATCCGTTATTTTCGTAACTAAATTGTAATAAATATTGTATACAATACGTTAGAAAATGGCTAAATTTTTGTACACAACATTTCACGTTTGGTACAAAAATAACGCTCATTTTGCATCTCGTTGCATACATAGCTATTTAAGAACCGCTGAACTCTTTTCCGTTCGTGCGTTTCACGAGAAAATCTCTCATTCGTTCGTTCCTTAATAAAAACTTTAATAAAAATTTTTACTAATAACAAATTAGAATATGTTAAATAAATGAGGATATACTAAAAGCCTGGAAGTCGGAGCGTGTGGATCTTTAAACTCGGTGGATTTTTGATTTGTGTGGATCTTTGAAATTGATTTAATTTATTTGATCTGGATGTAGAATCTGCACCTAATATTAGCGCACTCGCATTATTTTACACGCATTTTCATGTGAAATGACAATTTCACAAGTTTGTAACCGTAAAGCAGCGTCGTGACTATTTGGTTGCCTATAGATTAAAATGCAAGGGGCAGATTAGAAACCTGCACTAGTGTTGGAGCAGTTAAATAATCCGCTAGTCCTTAGTCCGCTAGATGGCAGCATGTGGCCCTCAAGTCACTTAAAATTTTGAAAGATAATAACTCAGGCGCTAAATAACCGATTTTGATTTTCTTTCTTTTGTTTGCCTCCATTCGATGTTTGTGACAAACTGACAAAATTATCTTAAAAAAATATCTTAATTAATAATGAAGGGGGGCTGCGCGCCCCCCACAACCCTTTGAGCTATACTGCCCATTAACGAACTTAGATCTACGAATTTGACAAAGAATCCATACACAAAATGTGAACTCGATAGGTCAAAGCGTTCTCACGCTATCGACGTGATGTCCTAGAGGACGAGCAAGCGAGTGACATGGACAAGATCAATAGCGCTCCTCGCTAATGCTCGTGTACTAAAACTAATAGGTAAAATCATTTGTTTTAAATACGAAAAGCAAATTGTTATT
This sequence comes from Asbolus verrucosus, assembly GCA_004193795.1. Taxonomy (NCBI): domain Eukaryota; kingdom Metazoa; phylum Arthropoda; class Insecta; order Coleoptera; family Tenebrionidae; genus Asbolus; species Asbolus verrucosus. The sequence continues at coordinate 7,066 of QDEB01055726.1, read as the reverse complement.
GTTACTTCGTATTCTACGATGAGCAAAGAACGCACAGTGTTTATTTCGGACCGTTCAAGAACCTGAACCGGGTGTTTACGTTTATTTATTTGACTTGTTGTTTAGACCCAGGTGTGATGAAACCAATACTATTCTACTTGTTAATTATTTTATTAACAAAATTGTTTCTAAACAAAAAAAAAACTTCATTCTGTGTTGTTATTTTATTGTTTTAGTCTAATCGTGTATATTAAGGGAAATACCTAATATTGTTGCTAATAGGAAAGTTCTTTTTTCATATGAAAATGCGTGCAAGACAATGCGAGAGTACTAATAATAGATGCAAATTCTTCATTCACTTTAAATAAATAGATTCAGAGGTACATCCATTTCAAAGTTCCACCAAAAATCGGAGATCCACCGAATTTAAAGATCTACATGCTCCGACTTCCAGGCTTTTAAATTAAATTTATTTGTTATCAACGCACAATGCCTGAACCGTAAATTATTTGTTTTCTGGTGAGTGTTTCACTGAATGTATCGCTTCCTACTAATATTGTGATAAGTAAATGATAATTTTAAGATATAATCTAACTATTAAATAAGTATATAGATGATTGGGTGAGTTTTCAGTAGTATTATTTGAGTTTAATACTGAGCTGACATATCAAACTAAATTCATGGCCTGCCAATTTTCTGGATGGTATCTGGATGTCGCACACCATTTCTTTCTTACCCATTGCACAACTTAGTACCAACATTGTGTGGTAGTCGTTGGATGGGATACCTTGTGTCCTTTCCGCTCCCATGGTGGTTAATCAGTGCTGGATGAAGAACCCTTTGTGTCCATTGTACTCCCAGGACTATTTAATCACTAATTGGGACGGGTACGTCGCGCGCCATTCCTTTTGTATTCATTGTACTACTCACATTCAGTACTGATTGGTTTGTCAGTATGATTACGAGTACTTGTGCGTCTTTCCTTTCGTACTCCATACTGCCTGGTTGCTTAATAAAAAGGGCATAGCGTAACATCGTTAACTTTTTGTACCTAACATTCAAAGTTAATTAAATAATTGCCGACGTTTCTAAACTTGGTACCATTTCAACGTTTATTACAATCTGTAGTAATTTAATAATATTAATTCTACATCTGGAGGTAGGTTGCTCACGTACTCTTTTATTTTTACAGAATACTTTGCATTTGCAATTTGATCATCTCGACATCGACGATTACACCATTCATTGCTATCCTGACACACATTAAAAGAATCTCACTTCGTTGTTCTGTTTAGTGTTAGATTTTGATATTTATTTTATCTTTAATATTAAATTTTACTGCTAATGCCCTCAATTTATTCATTCATAATTAAATCGGCCTCACTCTGAATGATATCGTTAAGCATAATTTTTAAAACTTCATTGATGTCAAAATAATAACAAACGGGAAAATAGCAATACAAATAATTGTAACTGTCAAATTTACGCTACTATCCGTCATAAAAAACAACTGTCGATCATTCCGCAACGATTTGATGATTTTACGAATACGATTTGATTTACAAAATTGAAATCTCTTGCGATATAGTTCTGCTCGAATCGTTAAGCGAATATCGGGAACGAATATCGTTCCCTAACGATATTTTACAAAATAGACCTTTTAGTTCTAGCGCTACTCATCCCCATATTTTATTTAAAAATAAAAGGAGCAACCGTGTATTAATCAATAATGGTCGTCAGATGCTCTTGAATTTTATTTTTTATTTACGATTAGAAAAAGTTTGTGTATAATAATGCGCATTTTAAAATAATTTACATACATGAGGGTACATATTTTTATTTTTGTGAATTTTCTCATACATATTAAGCTCACATATTATGTATACTCTGCACATCACGTTACTAAGAAAAATGGCGTTACCTAGACACAGGTAATTTATGATGCAAACATGGCTCAATTTTAGATTAATTTTATGGATTTTTGTTACAAAATGCTCTCTTATAAACGAAACCGGCGTATAGGTACTATGAACCATGTACTATGTGTGCATTGTAAAATAACGCATTACGTTATTAAAAGTGTTTTAGCTGTGATATATTCGGTGTGTTGTCGTTTTTTTCAAGGTGTATCATTTGTACAATTTTTAGTTGTTTAGATGTTTTAAGGTATTGTGTAAATTGGATTTGTAACGACAGTGTCCAATAATGGTTTGATCCACTACGTAATCATGTCGCAGACGAAATACGACCGAATTACCCTGTAATGGCAGAGATTATGGTGCAAAGACAAATATTTATACATTTTTATTGTTTCAGCTATAAACACGAAAAAAGTGGTTGGAACGTGTAATTAAATAAACAGTTAAGTTGAGCTTTTTCACGAAATGATTGTTAACGGTCTCTAATTAGGATCTGTTTTTCACTATAATTATTGCAAATTATGTTGAATAATTCAGGACAATAATTACTTCCTAATCATCTCATCGCTGCTGTGTACGTAGATAAGGCATGCTTTACAACGCGGAGCTCAATTTGTGTGTAAGTTTCAATTAAAATTCTAAACTATAGTAAAACATCGTGATATTAAATTATAGATAATACAGAAATGTTACAGCGATAGCAGTATCTCTTGTGTAATTATTATTATCAATGAATTATTCAATACGACTTGCAATTTAATTTATACTTTGCATGTATATGCTGTAAATCAGGATAGATTCCTTCAGACACAATAAGCCACCCCAGGATGTCTCTCGAAGTACAGATTTTTTTTTATTGATTTACTCTTAAGATACGACCCTGTGCCTGTGATTCGAATTGAATTTATTCGAGCCCTGCAATAATAGTACTTGTACAACTGTGAATTCTTGCCGATTGTTATCTGAGCCTTGCTTATATTTTTATTTGATTTCGTTCCTTTTCATTGTTAAACATATAGGCACCTATTTATTACATTCTTTAATTTTGCTGGTTATATTTTGATTGTGGTAACAGACTAATTAAATTTTAAAAGGTACCTATATTGAAAACAATTGAGATAATCTCCTTCAGAGGATTGACGGATTTTTTTTTATCTCCTCCTACTCAGCTGATTTTTTATCTCTTTTTAGCCTTTCTTATTTGTGCGTCAAAAGCATCGATGATTGGCCGCCTTGTTATATCTTTTTTTTTTGTTTCAGACAAATTGCAATTAATAATAATGTTACATCGTTTATTTTTTATTCTAGTTTAGTCTTTGTGATACTATCTTAATTAAGAGAAATGAATGTTGGATACTATAATAAAACGTCGAGAAATTAATTAATTACATAGTGATTAATTGCAAATGAAAATGAATAATGAAACGTTTCGAAACAACACAAAAAGCTTTAGGATTTTAACATTCCGTGGCAGATTGTTTCTATCAAACTGACACATATTGAAGATCTCTGATATTTTTATCTTATGAACAAATTTAGGGATAAGTATTTGATGGTTTCTATTTGTAAAGTTGGCACAGTTGGCAGTTAACTAGTAATACCCAACATTACTAGTTAAAATTGTTTTCAATTCAATTAAAAGCTCCAAAATATTTATGTATTTCTGCAAGTCACATGATGTTGAGATTTTTGTATCTATAAATTCTGGTAATTTCGTAAAATAAATAATGAATTCTTTAAAACTTGGCTGCAACGAAGCTTTTAGCTACTGTAAATAATTCTTTCTTTTTAATCTATATAACAATATTTTCACTCCATTTGTTACTTTAGCTTTGTTTCTAAGTTCAGAATTAAATATTGGAAAAAGTTTTATAAAAGAATATTTAATTACACGATGATCAACTTATTCATTAATGTTCTACAAAGCGTTTAAGTGAAAATAATTGTTGTCCATAAACAGAACTGGTGAAAAGTGAAAAGTAATATTGAAATATTCATGGTGGCTGTGTAAAATGTTGTTGTCGTGGTTGATGGTAAAAATATTAAATTGCTCATCTGTTCGAATACAGTTAGTAACATAATCTTATATACGTGGCACATGCGGTTTCTTGATATCAGTATTGCCACACATTGCCAACATTACAAGAAGGTTCTTGCAGCAAGCAGAGTTGCAAATTTTGCCCTGACCTGTATGATTACCGGACTTACCGCCGATCGAACACGTCTTGGATATGTTTGGCGACTGAGAATGTTGCCAAGGCCCCCCGACAACTTGGACGACCTGCAACACCATCTCAAAGTTGTTTGGAATGAGAACCTCAGGAGCAAATTCTTCGCACACCGCGAAGAATACATACTTGTACTGCTGCGCGTGGCGACGTCATTTATTATTAATTATTTCTTGGTTCTTGTTCATCTTTTTGATGGAAAGTTTGATCGTTTGATACATGATAATAAAGCATTATTTTGCCAAAGTTTCAAAATCGGAGCATTATTTAATGGGTGGTGTATTTCACATGAAAGTGAGTGCATATGACATAATAAGTATGACTTCAATAAAAGTTATTTGACATGCATATTTTGTGATAATTTTTTTTTATATTCTTGATCAGATAGAAAATATTTTTTACTGTTTTTGTTAATCACCCATTTTCAACAGGATTGTAAACGTAGAAAAAAATAATAAGGTAAATGTTTCAGTCTTTGACATGTTCTCAGTGGCTGACATATTTCTTTCAATTTCAGTATAATGCTTACTTTTTTATTTTATGATTTATGTTCGAAATTAAACAATTTCTTTTACATTGCACAAATTATTATTCACTTTCAGCAGTTAGGGTTGACGAATTTTTTATACATTTGAAAAAAGAAAGTATGGCACACTGTTGGTGCATAATAAATTTTCACATTAGTATTAATAACATATATCTAAAGAATGAAATCTTATTACAGTTGTTTAAAGTTAAAAAAAAATTAAAGTGTCGATAATTGGAATGTTTTAGATACCTTCATTCTGTTTAGCAACTTATGAATTTGAAGATTTGTGTGAAACCAAAAATTACACAACAATTGGAAAGTAATGACAAATTAAATAATTAGTCGCATAAGCCACTTTTGAGAAATAAGAAATATTTAAATTTTATATAATTTGTTAAATGTTTGTTTTTATTTATTTGTTTAATTTGTTGTGTTTTATTACTGCTTAGTATTATGGTAAGTTTAAAATTGAATTACAATTACATGATTTTTTAAACTTTTATTATCATTCAAGTGCCTCATAAAATTATTAACAATAATTTAGTTTAGGAATGCGGACTTTATTCCTGTCCCTTGTTACTTCAATTTCTGTAATTCTTACTTGTTACTTCAATTTCTGTCGATTCCATCAAATTCATGTGTATAAAACCGTCATTATCTGGTTTGATGCAAAAAATTCTTTTCATCGATTGTAATTTCTCGAATCCCAACAGAGAAAAAGCTATCAATTTATATGCTCAGTTATTTCGTTTTATTATTGTTTCCATAACATTAAAGTTTGGCTTTAGTAAGTTTCTCAAAAACAGAAATATTGAGATAAAAATTTATCATTTGTATTTATTAACATTATACTCACGTAACAAATGAGATGTGTTCCAATAAGCCATAAATTTTAGTAAATCCTGGAGATGAACTACGAATGTATAGCAGGACGAGACTGGTAATTATTATTATTATTCAGGAGAACACATTAACAGTTTACAGGCGTGAATTGGATAAATGCAGGGTTAGACAGACGCATTAAAGCTTAAAACTGGGTCACAATGAACTAAATCATGCTTTGTGTGGATTATATAATTTTGACTACACTCAACTCACTCAAATTATCCCATTATAATCAAGTTTACAAGCCAAAGTGAACGGAAAAGCGAAATGAATGAAATCCAATGATTTCATTGATCCTCCTCCAGTGAGTTGGAGGAGGTTTAAACTCCAAAAAAAGCACGCATCTGTTAGGGTTGCAAACAAAACTTGGTTCGGTATGCGTGTTTTTATTTTTATTCTTTGATTTGCTTTAAACAGATTAACGATTCGTTTACGCCTGAACTGATGGGAATTGGTTTTCGTGAGGAAATGCATCGTGCTGCAAAACCTAATCGGATATTTATTGAATTCGCCGAATTTCTCCTTAAATCGAATAAGCTGGGATGTTATTAAGTGATATCGTTTGTCCTGACATCCAACGAATGGTTTCGTCGACGAAAACATAGATTTAATTTAATGGCGAATTAAAATTGGCACAAACTGAGAAGCTTTGGAAGAGAGTGAAGATTCAACAAAATCATGAAATTGTTTTTCCATTTCACATTATTTTGTCACGCAGACAGCAAAAGTAACAAAATAAATGATGTCATTTCATTAATTGTCGTTTTTTAAAAATAACTTTTTTACTTGAGAATTTATTTGCTTGTACATTCTGAATATGTCGTAAAGCTTAATGAAAATTACATTGGAGACAATATTGGATCTCGCAGGAGCAATTCACGAGATAAATTGGATATACAGCAATATTTAATGAAGATTATCGACATACAATAAGTGTGTACTTCGTTTATTGTTATTACCACACGTTTGCCCTCTAACTATCGGTTATTAATTATTATCTCGTTCTATAACGTTTCAAGGAGCGATTTATATTCAGCGTGCAGCGATAAAATCCGCCAAAAATAGTAATTTCCGTTTAAATCTAATTTATCCCATTACATGAGCAAACACAGGCTAATTTCAATTCAACATGTCGGATGTACATCCATACAGAAAAAAAAATTAATGGATGTGACGAGGTCCTGTAGCGAAGACTGATATAACTGAAAACAGTTAACAGCTGGTGTTGTTCACACAAAAACTTTCCCAGAAATTAACTAACTAGCTAGTGATTTATTTGAGTGTCAAGTTGAAGTGGGTGTAAAAAAAAAATCTCCTTTTCAATTTTTCTTTTATAAAAAATGTTTGTTGAATAATACATTTGAATTTTTAAAACAAAAACAAAACAACAATTTTTTGTAGAAAATACCTTTAGATACAGATCCGGATTAACTTTATCCGCATTAGGGATTTAAATAAAAAAAGATTAAATACAATAAAAATGGAAATATAGAAAATTGATGAATGAAAAATTTATTTTATTTGAT
>QDEB01055700.1:3068-18513 GCA_004193795.1 Asbolus verrucosus | reverse complement strand
TTTTTCGATCGCACGGTACTTGATCTAGTCTGAACTTTCGTATATAAGTAATATGTAACTATGATAATTTTTGAAAAACATCTTTCACTGACTTAATATAGATTTCAGTTAATTGTTTTTTCTTAAAAACTAAAAGTTGTCTTATAAAAACTTTTTTTTCAGTCTGTTGCAAATTATTATTATTATTTTACCATGCTATCTCTCCTCAACCGATCGTTATAATAATCTTGTAATTTAATGCAATGAAATACAGTGAAGCGAAGAATTGAAAATTACAATGTATTATGTTTTTATTGTAATATTGGTTGCCTACACTTTATAACTGTAGAATACGAATAAGGTATCATAAATCAAATTATAGAAAACAAGAAAAAAAAACAATTTTTCATTCTTTCTTGCTCCTAAATTATAGAATTTATTAGTTAGAGAGAGCAGGAGTGAATTAATTAACTTGTATGCTTTTCATAAAATTTTAATTTTAATTTTCGTTAAGAATGCGATACCCACTCGAAATGTAATTAATTTTTGTCGATACTGCTCTGGCTACGGTGTAAGAATTTAGAATATTTAAGTAATAATAATTATTTAATCACATTTTTCAAGAGCTAATTCATTAGTGATATTAAAAACAAACTTACAACAATTATCTTGATTATGTTAGTCTCAATAATAGATATTTAATAGCACATAAATATATGTTCAATTGTAAATTCCCAGTTCTTATTAAGTTGCTAACCACTATAATCATTTCATTATGAATGGATTCAAAAACGTTTTAAAGTTTTCGAATATTCTTATAATTGTATCTAAATGTTTAGGAATTTCCTATATATTTTTCGACTACAAGAACCAGTCTTTCAAATATTCAAAAAAATACAATTTCTGGTCCGGTATTTGCTTATTAACTGCAGCCGTAATTATGTATTACAACTTAAATTATTACTATTACTGCATTCTGGAAGTGCCTCGCATTACTAGATTTACTTTAGTAGTTATCTACACAACATATCTTTATACTCCTTTTCATATTCTCGTGATGAACACATTAATTTGTAAATTTAAACAAAACGATATAGTTAAAATACTCAGTGAACTGGTAAGATTGAGCAAGAATTTTCAAAACTGTTTAACCATTAAAGAGTGTCGTTTATTAAAAATTCTCATCTGTTCAGTTTTTCTGGAAGTTTTAACGTTCAATGTGTTTTTCTTTATGCCGGTTTTTATTTTTCCAGCTTTCGAACGTGGTTTTTTGAATTATCATCATTTATTGTTGACCATATTTACAAATTATGGCCGTATTCTAGCAAGTGTAATTGAAAATTTTCATTTCACTGTACTGTTTATAATTTCGAATTTTTTGGCACATGTAGACTGTTTATTTCAACAAGCTGTTGATGAAAAAAGTATCGACAATATGCGAAAAAATATAATAATGCATCAACAATTGTGTCACTTTATCAGACATTTAAATGCAACGTTCTCTCTGCAAGTGTTGTTTCTGATTGGAAATTATTTTATAACATTCTATTTACATATTTTTGGGATTTATACCGAAATTTTTTATCACGAAAAAACCGAAACTGGATTTATTGGTTTCTATGTTATAATCAGCACAGCTTTAAAATTACATTTTTACGTTTATATCGCAAACACCTCCATGTATCAAGTTAAGTGTTCAAAAGATGTGTTTAATTTAAAAATAACAAATATTTTAGGCAAGTAAAATCAAACGGACCATTCATGACATTCCCATTAAAACTAAAGAGAAGAAAATGAGAAAAGAAGTAAGTGATTATAAAAAATATATATTTAATAGAAAAGTGATAAATCGAAGTTTAATAATTTTAATAAATTTGTTTCAGATTAATGCTCTTGCTCTGCAGTTATGTCATGAAGAGATACAAATAACAGCTGGGGGATTTTTTACAATTGATTACACTCTTTTATTCGAAGTAAGGTATCAAGTTTTATGAATGAATATTTAATTATTTTTTAATTTTAAGATAATGGCTGCTTGTTCAACGTACACTGTTATTACTATACAGTTTATAGAGATACACATGTGAAACAGCAGTTTATCTAATGACTTAATGAACATCTTAATTCGTTATTTTTTAAGTGAGATTAAAGCAAATTAACTTTCTCTTTTTTGGCGTTTTGTTTTGTGCCTAATTATATGTAGTACCCTACAATTACAGAGCAAAGACTACATTTACCAAAATATTAGAAGCACTGTTACAATCATCTTGATTAATTAATTGCAGTTGTCCGACAACACATGGAATGTGATAAATAAATTAAGAACACCCAACGAGAAAGCTTGAAAAAATTGTTACAAAACATAGATCGGGCGTTTCAGAACCGTCAAATTATTTGAGTGAAATATTTATGGCATGAAAACACTTAGAGAATGAAACATTTATTAAATTAATATCTCTAAACACCACAGTCGTTTCCGTTTTAAAGAAGATGGTTGTTTTGCAAACACTGTGGAATGCTTTTGAATTCAAAACATAACAAATGCAAATGAGAATGTTGCTTACGTTACACCCACCATTACATCCTCTGAAAATCATGATTGAAATCTTTCATTTCTTGAGGCTGGGATTCTTCTAAGAGTAATAATAAACATCCGATTTAGAAAAGACATTGAACACGAAAACGTGAGTACGTGAGAAACAGAAACTGTACAATGTAATTACAGTATTTAACTAATTTCCTAAAACTATTGAATAATTTGTATAAAAAAATTAAACAATAATATTTTGCAATTGCCACTTTGACTGCAACGTATGTTGCAATGTTTTTATAATCATTATTGTATTTAGGTGGCAAAAGTGAAATTAATTAAATAATCTGAAATGAACTTAAGGTTACATACTACATAATCAGAAGATATAGGCTGTTAAAAAAAGTTAAAAGGTGCTACGTTGTACCAAGGGTTTTAAATGAATATGTCGTAATATGCGTAACATATAGGGGAGATCTGAATAAAGTGATTCCTTGGAAGTTTTAACTCTTAAAAAAAGGGCACATTAATAAAAGTTCTTTTATAAACTGTAGTTTAGAACAGGATTACTGTAAATGTTTCTAACATCGTAGTTAGCAGTGATTTATCATATACATACGGATTTGCCACTTCTCGATTTGTGGATTTGTGTCAGAATGTAAATTTGACATTTTTACTTTTTAGGCTTCCAAGTTAATCACATTACTTTACCTTAAATAGTAGAACAGATCTACCAGAATTATAGGTGGCAAATTTCCACAGCACACTACGATATTAGAAACGAACAAATCAATTGCAGGATATACATATTATTGAAATCTAATACAGATTTTTGCTTGAAATTTTTTTTGTTATGTATACAATCAATGTAAAATAGCTTCTTTAGATTCCAATTCTTTCCAACATTAATAAGTGGATCATACATACATTAGGTATGGATCATACATACATTTTTAGGTTAACCAAAATAAGTTATTTTAGAAAAACTTTTATGTATTTAAGAAGTAACGTCTAGAACAGAATTTCTTATAATTTTTTAAATTGATTTAAGGGGTTCACAATGGCTTTCGTGGATTTAAAAAAAAGTAGTGACCTACATGGTACATAAAAAGTATATCACTAAATATTTGTAGAGGTCATTTTACACTATGTTACTTTTTCCTACTTTTGAAGGCAAAATATTAAATATTTTAAGTAAGAAGTATGTTATATGTTTACATGCCCATTTTGCCCAGATCTTCCCTATATATAAGCGGTAGAATTCTAAGAATATCATTCATTAAATATTTATTTACATCCAGTTTGTTACTGAATGGGTATAGATTTGTTACTAAGATTGTTAAAAATTGCTAAAAAGAGACATTTCTACAATATGGTTATTAATTAAATAGTTTTTTAACAGTCATTTTGATTTTTAAAATAAGTGAATGTGTAAAGACTATTTTAAAATAAGTGGTAAAGGGATAACAATACAAAAAACGAAATTTAATTAATCAAAGAGTGAATGCGTTATTGTAAAGTTGACACATACACCTCATAAATTTCATCGAAATTGGTTCTACCATGATTAAATTAATGTTATAACCTGCAACAACACCGACAAATATTTCTGAAAACCCTTTTAACGCGATGCCTTAATTTTGTTTGAATTTTTTCCCATTTTCCAAACAATCTATAAATGTTCCAAAAAACTGGATACATTTGAAAGCGGCACAACCTTACTATTTTTGGATGAATTTCAATTATTTTGATATTCCGTGTTTCTCTTTAACTCCTTGTTAGTTATGTGGATCGATTTAAAAAAAATCAGTGATTTGAAACACTGCTCTGGTTTTTTGAATCTCGATGTAAGATTACAATATATTTTTTGCGATTGTCATTCACAATATGTATGTATTAAGTAGGTTTTTTTTTGTATTGGAATATTAAAATTTGTAGATTTTCTTTTCGAATACAAATATGCTTTCGTTTTTTAATTTTCCGAAATGATGATTTATCTATTTTCTATAATCGCAAACATATGTTAAGATAGTGATTTTAATAAATATTTTTGAAACGCTGTAATCTAATTTAAGTGATTATAAATAATACATTATTTTTTGCTTGTTTACTTTTACACATTCTCTAGTTGTTGTGTAATAAAACAACACGTAGACATATAATAAAAAAATCTAAGAATTTTTGCGGACAGTTACACAAGAGTTTGAAACGAAATTGTGGTAAAAATTACAATATTTTTATAATCTTTTGTTGGAATGTCGAATTCTTTAAATTTCATATTCACTAAGAAATAAAGACCTTCTCTACCATATGGGACGGGATATTATTCCTGGATCTGCATCTTAACCATTTAATTAATTATGTGAAAGTAGTACACGCATATCAACTCGATTAAGCAATATCGATTCCAAGCCGAATAAACAATTTTAACAAAAGGTGTTTCTCGTTTATTACCTACATGAAATTTTATTTTAGTTACAAAATTTACAAATTCCTGAACTCTTGCAATATCTCAAGGAACGTAACATAATGAGGATTAATGCCATTCCTTATCACTCTTAATGGAAGAAATCGCTTTGCAAGCATACTGTCAATGTTAAAGATGTGTTATATAATTATGATAATCAAGCTGATGTGCAATCTCGCAAGGACACCGAACAAGTTGTCCTTGACTTCGCTAAATCGCCCCAATTCAACATTTTCTATCTCGTTGAACGACCACTACTTGAAAATACTATATTGTAACATGTCAGTCTCGTGCGCCAAGACACCAATACCAGCGAGATCCACACACATCCTTAGACAAGGTCGCACTTGATTATTTACATCGAATTAAAATTAAAGACTTAATTTCGTGAGTCAGTTTTGTTTAGAATGGATTACAGGACGTTCATACTTTTGCTTACCACTTTAATTAGTGATGGCCAAGCGCAATTTGAAAATTTTCGAAATTTGTTTCGTGTTGGTGTTAGTGAAGTTAGAGATACAGTGAATTTTGAGAACGAATACGACTTTATAGTGATCGGAGCAGGATCAGGCGGAAGTGTAGTAGCAAACAGACTAACAGAAAATCCGAAATGGTCGGTTCTTTTGCTAGAGGCTGGACAGGATGAAATTTTCTTGACAGATGTACCCTTGATAGCCCCTATTCAAACCATCACGAGTTACAATTGGGGTTACAAGAGTGAAAGATTGAAAACAGCTTGTCTTGGCTTGATTGAGCAGCGATGCAACATGCCTAGAGGCAAAGCCTTGGGGGGCACTTCTGTCATCAATTTTCTCCTCTATACCAGAGGCAACAGACTCGATTACGATGAATGGGCAAGTTTAGGTAATAATGGTTGGAGTTACCAAGATCTTCTGCCTTATTTTATTAAATCGGAAAACTGCACTAAATGTACAGGAATTGATGAGAAATATCACGGTACAAGTGGCTATTTAAATATAGAACATCCTGGCTACGAGTCACCTATGGTGGAACGTTTTCTACGAGCTGGCAAAGATTTAGGTTATCAAACCACTGATCCTAGTGGACGCTTTGGTTTGGGTTTCTCCAAAGTTTTGGCAACAATGAGAAATGGTGCCAGATATAGTGCATCTAAAGCCTTCTTAAAGCCAATAGTTCGTAGACCAAACCTTCATATTTCCATTCGTTCGAGAGTGACCAAAATTTTGATCGATCCAAAAACTAAACAGGCTTACGGCGTAGAATTCTTGAAAAATCGAAGAAAATATAGAGTTAAAGCAAAAAAAGAAGTTATTTTATCAGCAGGGACGATTAACAGCCCACATTTGCTTATGCTTTCTGGAATTGGACCTCGAGAAGATTTGGAGCGTGTGAAAATTCCTGTAATTCAGGATTTGAAAGTAGGGTACAATTTACAAGATCACATGGCAATGTCCACTCTCGCCTTTTTAGTAAATGAATCGGTAACTGTTTCTGATAGAGGCGTCCAGAATCCCATTGATGTCTTGAATTACTTATTTAACGGAAGAGGTCCATTTACAGTCCCGGGAGGTGCCGAAGCTTTAGCTTTTATCCAAACCAAGTTCGCCAAAGTGGAAGATTATCCTGATATCGAACTGGTTCTGGGTGCTGGTGCTTTAAATGGTGATCTCTACGGGAGCTTAAGAAGCTTGCTAGGGATCCCCCAGAGTTTGTTTGATAAAGTATACGCACCTTATGCCGAAATTCCTGCTTTCGGTATTGCTTCCGTGTTAATGCGACCTAAAAGCAGAGGAAGAGTTTTGATTAAAGATTCCAATCCTTTACATTGGCCTATTCTTGTTCCCAATTATTTCGAAAGTGATGAGGATGTGGCCGTGATGGTTGAAGGAATAAAAATGGTAAGTGCTCAATTAGCGACTTGGTAAATGACCTTCGGTATTATTTTAATCATTCTTGCACAAAATTTTCGACACTTGCACAATAGTGACTTAGTTTTTCTTCTAGATCGATGGAAATTTTCTGTTTACGAAAACGAAAGGTTACAGCGGTTTATCTCGTAAACGCATATTTCCAAGTTATGTAAAACTTTCACTTATCGCTTGCATAAAGCAAGCAGATTTAAAACAGACAATTAAGTAACAACATTTAAATGGCTAAAAGTTAATGTTACAGAAATTTGGAAATGTTTTAATCCAAAAAGTAACACAACACAACGTTTGCATGCTATTATTGTGTTGCTTTCTATGTTACAAGGTTTAAATTTAATCTTGTTTGGTAATTAACTTTAAGTGTAATGCTTTTATTTTGACCAGAAACTAAGGTGAAGGTAAAATCTTTATATAAGTGATATTGACCCAGTAACAGGTTTTATGCAATATATAATTAGATACTTTGTGTCTCGCTTCAAATATTTTTTCATTTAAATGGTTAGTCCTTATGTATGAATGAACATTTAATGAAAAAATGTTAGAATTTTCTTTAAAAAAAATGTTTAAAGCAAGAAATTATTTCGTTTATTCACTAACTTTTTAAACACTGTTATACAAAAACTGATTCATTATATTATTATAGGTATTATGTTAATTGCTTAAAGGTTGTATTCTGTCCTACTTTTTGTTTTCTCTTATAAAACTAAAAATACCAGACTTCTGTAAGCATTTCCAGTAATTTTTCATATTAAATAAGCCAGGGATTCAAGATCAAGAAACAAGTGTAGCTACAAGAAAGGTCAAATTTGAATACATGAATGACTTTGTAACTCGGTAAAATGCCTGTAGCGATTATTTTTAGATACTTACGCACAACCACTATCAATTTACTTTTTCATTATTACTTTGTTATTCCAACATTTCTTCTCTTAAAATGTGAATCTACGCCTGTCGGGCTCTACATTGTTACTTTTTGTTTTGACTTTTTTGACTCATTTTACATTTCTACAGTTTTTGTTATTTTTATTCATCCAAGAATGATTTTAAAATAAATATATATTAGATATTTTTGAAGACAACAAAAATCCAGCAATTACATTCAGTAAGAACTGAATTAAGTAAAATAAACGTTCTCTACCCTTATTTATGACATTAAAAATTCTTTAATTTATTAATTTTTATGATTATAATTAAATATCTCGTAACATAGATCAAAATATCTGTGCCATATACTTCTTCATATTTTTTAAATTTATACTGGCATATCATAGTTTGATCACAAAAGTATTACTACATTTGTGCTTTTGTCCTTGTCTGCCAATTATTGCTTTTTTCTTTTTTCAGGTCGCAAAGGACAATCGATAAAAGTAATCGCAACTAATTTCTATAAAATTAAAAAATATGATTCATAACACATTATTAATTTTTTAAATTATATATTATATAATTTAAAAGGTTAATACCTGTGTGCATAGCCGTGTACAATTACCACATTATATTTTATTGTGTGATCAGTGATGTCTAACATCGTACTTAATTGTCATTGTCACTTTTATTATTTTTTAAATGAATTTTTGAATTTTAAATTTTGAAAAATTTTAACTGGTTACCTTTTACCCACCATTACATAAATCTTTGGTTTAGTATAATCTGACAAAGAGT
This sequence comes from Asbolus verrucosus, assembly GCA_004193795.1. Lineage (NCBI taxonomy): Eukaryota > Metazoa > Arthropoda > Insecta > Coleoptera > Tenebrionidae > Asbolus > Asbolus verrucosus. Next base: position 9,965 of record QDEB01055700.1, on the reverse strand, counting down.
ACTAATGCGTTATGTAATCCGGACTTAAAGGTGACTAGCCAACGGAAGACCGTTACCATTCATTATCAGCATAAAGCAGAAAGTTTATTTACTCTTCGCACCTAATATAGAATATGATATCGACAACTAAATTATTATTTAAGATACAACCTATTTTCATTTCAACTATATGTAAAATTTTTTTAAAATATTAAGAGACTTGCAAATTATTAGAAAAAGATAGTGCTTTTTTTACTTCTTTAACTAATAAGTATACAGTTTAGAGACATAATTTTAATTTTCGAGAAATCATAAAAACCATGTGATGAATAACGTAAAACCATTGTAAATTAGGATCAATATTTTGAAAAGGTTTTAACAATGATTAAAATTAAAAATTAATACCTAAATAAGGAGAATAGGTTACTGAACTGAGTATTATCGAAAATGTTAGAAATATGTATAATTTATTATTCATATTTAGGTACAAAAAATATGTATAATAATTAATCATCCTTCTTACGAATATTTTGATAACGATATCGGTTGTTTATTTCATTGTAACACGGATTTGTAAGATTATTTAACATTCAATAACGCATTAGTCTATTTTCTGCGTTGGTGGTCCGTAATTCTTGTAAAAGCGTGATAATTTCATAATAATTGTCAAATAATAATGATAACTGTGTGAATCCTGATCAAGGATCGAATCCTTTTTTCAGGCAATCTCCATCGCGGAATCCCGCCATTTCCAGAAATACAACGCCACTTTGAACAAAATCCCGTTTCCGGGATGCGAAAACATCCCATTCGGAAGCGACATCTACTGGGCTTGTGCAGTACGTCGGGTAGCTACAACCTTAGGCCATCAGGTTGGCACATGCAAGATGGGACCTCGATCGGATCCAGAAGCCGTTGTTGATGCCGAACTTAGGGTTTACGGAATCCAAGGACTGAGGGTGGTTGATGGGTCCATAATGCCCAACGTTATAGCAGGGCACACCAATGCTGCCATAATGATGATAGGAGAAAAAGCTTCAGATATGATTAAAAATACTTGGCGTGATCAGTGATTGATTTTTTTATAGATTTTTTCTAAAATAAATTAAGTTTAGTAACATAATTCCAACAATTCGAGTGTTTTTCACGTGAAGGTTCCCTTAAAATCGATATTGCCACTTAATAAACAGAGCCGCCTTCCCTTTAACAGTGAAAGGTTTTCGGAATGTTACGTAAGTCCTTTATCATTATCGCGCCTCCACAATGAAAACATACGAAACATATCGACCAAACTTTAGCAACTGGTACAGCTAAATTTAAATTCTCAGGAAACGCGGTTAGTGTTTTCCATGATGGAAGTTCAATTTCTTTCAAGTGTTGTGATTTTAATTTTAATTGCGGCAGTTCAAAGTCAAAGAGGTCCTCTCGATGTTTTTGTTTCTATAACATTTTTGTGTGAATTTTTCGTTTTAGGTATCGTATTAAACAGATACTGCAACGACAGACGTGACTGTGCGCCTTTTGGTTACGTATGTGGACAAAATCAGACATGCCAGTGTGATAAGTTTTATATTCCTAACAGATACGGAGACAAATGTGTTGGGGGTTCGTAATTTGGTCGACGTGGGAGTTGTTAAATAATTTTTGAATGTTTAAGGTGTCGAACAAAAGTGCCGCTACGACGAACACTGCGTCGAAGGAGCTTTCTGCGAACTTCAAATTAAGTGCAAATGCAAAGAAGATTTGTCTCCTGTTGATGGTGGATTCGCATGTTCGAGTAAATAATCTTTTTAACTGTTGTCTCGAATGATAATGGTGGCGTCCTTCAGTCAGAATCTAAACGTATTGAAATGCGATTCGTTACGCTCCAGTAAACTTAGACAATAAATTTCATGTCATACTTCTAAAGTAATAGTTCGCTTTGACGTAATTAATTATATTAACCTATTATCGAGAAAATAATGATTGCGTCAAATAGTAGCGTTTTTGCAATCATTAACATAAGCATGTATACACATATATGTATGCTCCTCTATGACATAAGTAAACTGGTTTTCTTAGAAAACTAATATTTTAAATAGAAAGTGCATGATTCCATATTTTCCTCAAATTCTGCATGAACTTAGACAACATAAAACATAAAACCCATTTTAGTTATGTAAAATAAAATTTGTAATAATATTAATTCCTAAGATCTTATAAAATTAATTAAATTAAGCTCGATTTCTAATAATATTTAATTTAAACAAATAGAAATAATTAATATGATAAGCCACAAAACCTATTAAATAGTTGTATTTTCATACAAATGAAATCACAACAAAAATTATTTTTGAATGTGTAACATCAACGCATTTTTCTGTTACCAAAATATCAAATATTTAAAAATTGTTGGTTGTTAAGTTAATAATGGTAAAATTATAATGAATACTCCATAAAAATCAAAGATACAATTTCTAAATTCGCCTATTAAATTACAACAAACGTCTCTTCACACTGAATGTGCTTTGTGTAATTCCTCAAATCATTTAAAGGAGATTAGCTTAAAAATTAATGCCGCAAATCATAAACCAAGTGTAACTACTTACTAATAGACGAGTAATAAAATTCTTATAGGTGTTGATGTTTGCTGACATGTTGAAAAACAATTTCAAGTATGTGTGAATGACTTATGTAGAAGTAACTGATTAACTACAAGATTTAACTCATTTCTTCTGCGGAAAATGCATCATAATCTTATTTCTCCAACTAAAATTTACGTGCATTCATTGTAAAGTGTTTTCTACCTTGACTGTGTAAAAATCAGACTACTGTCTCAGTATCAGTTCAACTTTATTATATTTATTATCTATCAATTATCATTATTTACTTAATAATTGTTTATGATATTAACTTTTGAGCCGCGACTAATTTTACTTATACAATTTTTTCATTTTCATAACGTAATAAATATTATTATTATATTCATTATGCTGTAAGTACCTATTTTAATATGAATATTGAAAAAAATACTGTATATATAAGATAATTTTTATTGCAAAATTGTAACAGTTTTACGAAACTTGGTTTAAACGGAGTATAAAAAATTACAAAAATATGTAGCTGAATACCAAACATAAGAAACAATACGCAATATCGTCAAACTTTAAAAATAAATAATATATATTTCATAATTTTGAGGAAATAAGCATTACATAATAAAAAATAATACAAAAATCACTCGAGGACGTAAAATCATGAAAAAATTGAGAATTTGCTTACTTCTGTACAAGATATCCAAATGTTTCTTATATGTTCTCATTGTTTTGAAAAAAAAGTCAAGACTTTAACTGTCGTTTGAAATAGTTTTAACAGGAAAATACTGTTTTTACACTTTTAACGATACCCTTGTGTATGACGTAACATATATTAGTAACAAATAAAAATTAAAACAGTCAAGATTGTAATTTTAATAGAAAAAGTAGAATAGAAAAGTTTAATAAAGCCAACAAAAACGAAATAAAAGAAATACTTATATTAAAAATTAAAAATTTTACATGGCTAATATTTAGTAATTATCATATAAAATAAACATAATTAAAAGAAGGAAATCGTAAATGAAATAAAATAAAATCCCACCGAAACACGATATATTACGATTATCAAATGAAGTATCTTGATCCGTAAGAACCTTATAATAAACGTTTTTCTTTATTCAATCGTAAACTCAAAATTAATAGTCTTAAACAAAAATATTATAAAACAAAGAACATCTGCTGCAGTCTATAATGTACTTTTTGAATATTCAGTCCAGATGTTAGTACTGTAAATTTTTGTAGCTCATGACAATTTATTTTAAAATATATACACGTTTTTTGATAAATCCTTTCATCTCTATTACAGCTTCAAAGAAAGTAATACCTGCTTACTTTTTATTTACATAATAAATTGCATTTTTTCTGATACAAACTTTATTTAAAAACTAAACTATGATAAATTTTGATTATTACAAACAGGTCATTTAGTATGAAAAGAAAAAAAAAAGATTTTTATAAATATATGCCAGTGTAGACATATATTTTTTTATTGCTATTTTTGGGATGCGTTGACAGTTTAGCAGACTATTAATTATAAAGTATTTCAAACATTTTTATTGTTTGTTGTATTTGCATTATTACAACAATTTTTTATCGCTTTTCAGGATCCAAACAACTCACTAACTGTGAACCACAACTGTATGTCATCGCAAGTTTAATTTTTTATCTACTGAAGGTTGTATAATAATTTCCTATTAATTATTTGTTATCTTAATTTGAACCTTTATAAATTTTAAAGTTAAATGATACTTCTTATTTATCTGTAAGTAAATTAGATTTTGTAAATAATTTTAATAATAAATTATTAATTAATAATAAAATGAATGTAATAATAAATCACTAATAATCTATTTTATCTGTTAATTTTTATTGGTCATATCGCTTCTGTTAATTTCCTTACAATACAAATTCAAATACAATTCAAAAAAAACTAATATCAAAATAAATAAAAATCATGTCAAAAAATTAAGAATTAATAAAAATGTCAAAACAATTGTCCCATTTAATGCAACATTCGCACTGTTAACGATTTTTTCGATGTTACACTCACCACCAGTCATTCCATAGATACAACTACATACACCATGCTGACATTTTACATTCTCTTCTAACTGATTTTTGTAAACGCACTGGGCATCTTCCTCACAATTCTGCCCAGCCCTCCTTGTTTCGACACATCTGTTGCCATAACCATGCAAATCTTCCCCACATTCACATCGGTTATTTAAACAAGTACTCCGTGAAAGATACTCTTCGCAGTTACCGTCGTAAGTGCAGCTATCTCCAAACTGTGTTGCAGCTACAATTAAGGGACGCAGTTTTCAATATCGCTCTTTGTACTGAATCAAATACCTTTAACACATGCTTTTCCGCTTCTAGAAAGCGTATAGCCGCTAGGACAACGGCAAACCTCCAAACATCTAGCATTTGGAATGAAAGAACACTCTTCGTCCGATAAACATTCTTCGCCCATTTTTTTCGCAGGTATACAGTAGGTGCGATTTGCTGATGGTCTCTGGACAATTGGTCTCACGGGACATCTGCAACGCCCATGGGTACAAAATCCGTAATTGTCGTTGCCCAAATAGCAGTTGGCGTCAGACACGCAAACTTCGTTCAGTTCTAGAAAGTATGATGATTCATTAAACACAGATTTGTACATTACGACACCTGTATAAGTATATACTGATAACTTATCAGCATTTATATTGAAAATGCAGTCATCTTCAGGAAGTTTATTATTTTTTCTCAATATGTTAGGACTTACTGATTCTCAAGTAACAAATCCCATCAGAATAGCCATGTGCTTCCGATTTGCAACTACATACTTTGTATTGATCACAACGAGCTAAATTACTGGCCGTTATCACACACTGAATATCTTTTTCGCAAGGATCGCCCAGTTTCACTCCTACAAGTAAATCAGATTTAACTATAAAATACAGCAGACAAAGCAAAGGCACCTTGCAAACATTCATAAAATGTAGTGTTTCGAATCAGTTCGTAACCTTCAAAACATTTACATTTTCCTTCTCTGTCATCGTCATTCCCAAAACAAAAAGAATTGGGTTTGCAGTCTACATCTGACCTACATGATTGATATGATTCTGAAACAATTTATTATTACAACACATAAGAAAACTGACAAGAACTTACGAATTTTTTGCTCTTCAAACTTCCTCGAATGCGTATGAACAAAGAGAACAATGAAAATAATTGTTTTAGAACCGCGCATTGTTTAAATACTAGCCAGTAGTGTTCATTATAAGGTAAAATTGAAACGACGATAACTTAGATAACATATCCTATATTTATTTTATTTCACATAGTATTATCTTTTATCTACAAATATAGGCAGGTACGTTAGATTATTATTATTATTTTGTATATCATAATTTGTTTTACTGCAGGTTAATGAAAATAAATTTCGTAACAAAAAATTCTTCTATCGTTTATTAAAAAAGATTTTAGTATATACCACTAATGAGACAAAGAACAAATATATTATATAAGATAAATACCGATGGTTTCAATGCTGCGGTTGAAGATGGTTTGGATTCGACGACTTCTACAAAATAAAAATGATGTTATCACCAAAGCAAAACCTCTTAGCTCTTTACTACCTGTGCAATAGCCATCCTCTTCTCTATATTTAGGTCTGCATTTGCAGACCCCCAAAATACACATCAAGCGACTTGGTCCCCGCCCTGGCTGATGACAGTCATGGTGCGTTGCGCAAAACTCGTTCAAAACTGTCAAAACATCCACTACATTATTAGAGATTAGAGTTAAGGCTGCGCTAGCTTCGAGATAGCAGCGCAACCTTAATTTATAGCATTGCATTAATTTGCTTACGAATGTCTCTCACGCACGTGTTGTTCATGGCTTTGAACTGGTATAGATCTCTGCACTGACAGATGCCTTCTGAACAATGTGAACCATCTCCGAAAGTAGTCGTGCACTGGGTATCTTCGTAGCAGCCGTCATCCAAGTCGTGTGCGATTTGGAGACATTTGAGATTTATCGCGACGTGTGTTGCAATACATGAACATTTGGAGTCGATGCAGCTGCTGAAAGCCGTCGCTGAACAGTCTTCGTCTTGCTGGCATTCCTCCCCCAAAGCTGCAAACAATCATTGGACGTCTGATATGCAGTTATTCAATAAAAGTGGCCAAGTGCTACCTGAATTCTTCGTACATAATCCTTTGTGTTCATGAGTATTGTTTCGACACGCACATGTATTGTTCAGACAAATACTTGACGTTATTTTGGTAGTGCACTGGACATCTTCCTCGCATGGTCCACCGACAATGTTAGAAACTGAAAAATTATGCAAAATAAT
>QDEB01055699.1:0-15781 GCA_004193795.1 Asbolus verrucosus | reverse complement strand
ATATGCAAGATATTATACAAAAATGTTAGATATAAAAAAATACTAAAATTTGTCTTAAATAAAGAAAAAACTATTAGCGTTGTTTGTTGATCAATGGAAAGTCTTTTAATGTTTAATTTTAATCCTTTTAAAATTCGAAATGGAAAAATGTTCCAATACATTTTATAATAACACACTTGTAAACTTAACCTTACGTTTAGTATAGCAATGAGTTAATTATTTCGTGGCAACTACCTTTCGGCAGCATTTAAATGTTTAAAAAAATTAGATTTTCACCGATTTTTTTTTTCTAATATATATTCTAAGGACCCGAGATGCTATGTATCGTTTTCATTAGCTTGAACAGTGATCTGATAGCTTTCCTGATAATATAAATTGTGAAATAAAAGATTGCTTTTGCACCGTTCTCATGGACACGTTTCATTTTAGAGCAGTGTTACTATTAATTTTTAAATATTTTCTTGTACAAATATGGTACAGAAGCTAAATGTTATTTATAACTTACATATATGTAAGGTGAGATTATATTCTCTAATTTTGATCATATTTATGTTGTAATAAATTATCTACATTCTTTATGGTTTCAAACGGAACATGTTAACTCCAGAACTTGAAGATGAATGAAATTTTACAACTATAAATGTTATTCAGGATAGTGTGTATGCAGTAAAATTATATTTTTTCGTCTTTTGACTTCCTTAACGGAATACAGATTGCAATATGTTAAGATAAAAAATTCTGAGCAATGCTGAATTTTGTAAAATTGTATATTCGCTTTTTTCTTTTCGTTGTGACATTTATATTTCTCTATAATTCAAGATAATGTTCGGATTGAAGTATTCCATTTATTATTTTTTATAGGTTATAACTCTCCTAACCATACAGAAACGTTTCAAGAGAGCAACCTGGGCAGTTATAACAGATTTGTTTAATTCTGAGACAAACGTAGTGGTAGTCAAATTGTTTTTTGCAACAGGCGATTTTCAGAATATTAATTACATAAATAATATTGCGTTTTGAACCGTTTTAAGTAAAGATTTTAATTTAGAAACTTTGTGACAAATATCTATTTGAAATTCAAAAAAGTAGGTTATTCAGGGTGAGTTTGAAAGTCTCCGAATAATTCGAAGAAGATATTCTATGATCAAAATAAGACGAGTAACAGTAAAAACATTCACGCGACTATGAATCAATAAAAAGTTATGGCTCCCCAAAGGTACAATAGAAATTTTATTAATTTTTTTTTCAGGAATCGATGGAGGCAGAAGCTTAAACCTGGCATGTAGTTTTAACCCATTAAAATATTAATTGAAAAAATTAATTAAAAAAATTCAACATCGTTATATTTTTATGATCGTTGGACAAAATTAGATTAATTATTTATTTTTTGGAAAACAGGACGTTGTTTAAGTCGACGGTTTAGCCCGAGAAAATTATGAAATAAAAGAGGTCCCAACAAGTTATAAAAATTAAGTTACTTTAAGTTAAATCCAGCTAAAATAACCAGTCAAATTATTTGTTGCTCACGATTTCAGAATTGTTATTGCAACGTGGGGCTTATAACTTTTTATTGATTCATAATCGGACTAAGGTTTTTACTCTTAATCGTTCTATTTTCAATTCTAGAATATCCACTTAAAACGATTCCACGACTTTCAGACTCACCTGTAAGTAACCCTTACGTGTAAAAATTAACAAACATAGTGTGTTGAAGTTCTGACCGACTTCAAAACCATTGGGTAATAAAATATTTTGAGGTGACATCATCGAGAACAATGAAGAAAAAAAATATGAAAAAAATTCATTATCCTTAAGCTACAACTTGTTGAAAATTTCATGTAATGACCCGTGAATAATACCATTAAAAATACCATAAAAGATGATGTGTTAGTAAAATATTGAATGCTTTCGTTCCACATATTTAGTTAAATAAGTTAAATGAGTGCAAGCTTCTGAACGGTTAAGGGGTGGGTTGTGACAAGCTATTGTGTGCGGTGTTTAAGACCGTGAGATAGTTATGGATGCAATTAGTTCATCTTTTCTCATATTAATGAGTGTAGATGATTTAGTATGAAAGTAAATGTTATATGGACGAGAAAAGTCGGTAATTACACGTGGACCTGGCAGCCTTAGGATCGACGTAGGTCGTAGCTGGCAACCCCCATTTCTGCTGAATAATAGAACGTGTGGCGGTTGTGATTTCCCTAGACGGTAGTACATAGCGCGAGACACATTTATGAGAAAATAAAACGGAAACATCGAAGCTTAATAACTATTCAAAGTGTTGTTAAGTGTTAACACCGTTATTAAATATGCTCGCTCAGTATTTGTAGTAATTACATCACGCAAATTGTTGTTTATCTAGTATCTGAAATTGTAGGATGCAAATTGACACACGAAACATGTTTTGACGGTTTATGTAAACATTTTCCTTCCGATCGTTACACTAGTTTGTGCTTTAACCAATCTCAATACAAAGTATGTTTACACGATATTATGGGCACCCCCATATTTAGTTTAGATTTCATTTTGTGAAAAACTTGCCAAACAGTAAAGTCGATTCCCAGTTTATTACTCAAAATCATATTTACCTTCAATTATAACTTTTGACTTAATGCCTTTCTAAATGACGCTTTTGATGTTTATCATTATGTGAATATAACGTTCTAACATCTCTCCAAGGATGTAACAATTATTCGCTCAACGGTTTACTTTGCTAATTGCTCTTACGTGAACCAAATTACAATAATGCACACACCTTTACACAAATCACTGCGAATGAGGAACCGTTCACCTCATCAGTTCCATTAAAGCCCATTTATTCACAACTATTTTCAGTTTATCAAAATTTTTTACAGGTTAATTGGACGTTCCATTACCGAAACTTGAATTAAATAGACCTTTTACATCATGTAATTTACCTAATTGATAGACAGGATGTAACTTGAGACAAACAGGGAACGGGACAACGACCTTTATGCATTGTTAGTCGAAATGACATCTCTAGTTACTAAAACCCCACACATTACGCAAACAGAAGGACTACCTTGCTGTTAAGAGATAGGATGCGTTTAGAAGTAACCCGAACTGCCCTAAGACCGAACACTATCATTTTCATCTTATAGAATATTGCTAAAGGTAAAGCATTAATTACATCATTTCGGCTTTCCCTAACGTCCATTATCCACTGACAATAGAAGGACTCGTTGGTTTATTAACAGAATATTATATAGATATATATTACAGCTTCTACAACGGGATACGAATAAATTTGTATTTTCTGATCAAACAACTTAGGATGAAGACGTACAAATTTAAACTAGAACATCGAAGGAAGAAATTCACAAGAAGTTTATAATAAACTACACTTCCTAAAAGTTAGGGACCTTGTTTCCAAAATCAATTTGTGCTTTTTTCACTACTGATGTTTGCATTTGAATGTCTACATATAAATATATACACACGATACTAAAACCGTTTTAGATTGAGATGTGCTTGTATATACTGTAAAAAACGGATGGTGGAGTCCATTGGAATAAATTTTCATACCATAAATGCGGTAAACGGCAGACAAAAGCCATGTAGCTTTATAAAAAAGAAGCCTCGGGGCTTCTAGAACACCACTATTGTAGGCTAGTTCAATATCTGATAAAAAATGTTTGGATTAAATCTGACTGAAAGTAAAAGTTTTGTGGTTTGCATTTGTAAAGTTTGCTCAACTTTTCTTTTAGATAATCTACTAGATTTAGTAAAAAGAAACGTGCAGTTTGCCTACTTTTATTATATATAATCTAAACTCCCTAAGAAATTTGCGGTCATATCTAAAATATTTAAATAACAGATTTCGTGGTTAAATTTGAAAATTTTCGGTGGGTGCTCGATTCGTTTCCATGAGTTGATTGATGTACAAGTACGTTGGTTATTGGGATTTGCGAAACAGTTTAGATAAAAATAATTGGAAACGCCCTTAAGCTAAATTGGTTTCTTAAACAAGCTATTTTGTTTGGTTGTCGACTTTCAATGTACAGTTGAGGAACAACGCTATATTTCTGATTTTTGCTGTTTGGATTTGAGTGTAGACAGTCTCGGTCAATATTCTATATTTCGTTAATCCGTGCAATCAATACATATCCTATCTAAGTCAAGTGTGTACGAGAGAGCTGTAAACTTTCCAAGTGTCGAAAAGGTGCTCTTACCGGCTCGCACACTGACGTCCCTGCTGAGTATAGATCCAGCCAAGTTGGCAGCTCTGCAACGGTAAATGGTAGAATGGACGTCCTTCCGATAATCCTCTGCTCTGAAGGGTGGAAAGTATAAAGTCCCATTACCAAGTGATTGTCTGAAACATATAAAATGTATTTCGTCAAAGTCGGGGAACTGGCAAGATAGTGTGTGAAGGTCTTTAATTTGGTAACCATGATACATAAGCGGAGGCACAATAGACTTGGAACCAGGATCGCGCCACTCCCACACTGATAAGCTTTTGCATTCATTTTGCAGCTCGCATAGCTCTGACATAGTGGTCGTTTGCGTACCTATTTGAATAACGGAACGGAAAACGTTCTTTTCAGCCTAGACTGAGTTTACAGATCCGACATTGATCTATGGGTTCTTTTATTTAGAATTTATGCGGTGCGGGAATCGATGCATTGTTAGCATGTAATTGATGCCATTTTACGGACACACAACTTATACCCTGACGATGCACTCAAGGGATATAAAGGCCGCATTATTCAATCATTATTTCACTCAATTTCTACACCCATACAACAATTTTTCAATATTTTCCACAAGTTATTACCCACTTTCAAATAATCGAATATTCACATTTAAAAATTAACCCCCGTACAAGCTAATCATGCACTACGCACTGGCGAAAACCTTGCCCATAGGGAAGTAGCCACCTTTTCAGTATCATTCCCAGAAAAAGATTAATTATTTTAAACAATAAATCGTATAAAAATCTACCTTCACTTGTATGAAATTTATGAAATAAAATTATGAACTTTTTTTGTGTTATATATAATAATTATTATTAATTGGCAAGATATCAGCGATAATTACGCTTAAAAAAGTCATAAAATGTTAATAATATTGGCCCTAGAATAGAACCTTGTGGTGAACTGTAGGCAAAATCATTTAAAAAATTCAGACTTGCCACATACGTGCATAGATTATTAAAATTTAGTTAAAAAATCTTGCGTTGTTTGTTAGCGAGAAGCGCTATTGCGTTTGATTAGAACTCGCTCGCTCTATGTTATTATTTAAGACAAAGCCTTCAAATTTTGTGAGTTCATAACAGTCATTAAACGCAAGGAAACAAAGAAAGAAAAATGTTCACCCCCCAACCCCTGAAAGATAGCGTCATCGAATTTTACACACTTGTACACGTCGAGTGGATGCCACGTGGAAAAAAGAATTGAGTTACGGAGATCCGTATATGGCTATCAAACTTTTCAAAGGCAAACTCAATTTTTTTTCGTAAATAGCTGGAGATATCGACCTAACGCATTCAAATATGATCCCATTTAACATGTTGCTGTACTAAAACTGACAAGTAAAATCATTTATTTCAAATACGAGAACAAATTTTTATAGTTACTTGATATTTAGTTTAGGGGACCCAGTTAAATATGTATGTTTTTCTATGTTCATTTGGGAGACTTTGAGTGAGTTCAAGTGAATATTTATAATAATTCATTTGGCTTGTTTTAAAATTCCGATTAAGATATAATGACAGCAATAATATAATTATTCATTTTGATAAATTATTATTATTATAGATTCATTTTGAGTTGCTGTTTCCTTGCTTTTGGGAACCTTTTACCTATTATCGAATATTTTAAATAAAGAATTTAATTTATTATGTGAAATATTTCTCCTCGTTTCCAAACATTCATGTTACTCATGTCGTCGGGATGACCTTTTCCAAGTACGTATACGTATTGCATGTCAATGTACATATGATGTACAGCATGACCACCAAACATGCTATACAGTGTGGTCAATGTTTCGCTGTTCGTATAGGGCAATTATACAGAGTCATTATAAATGTTTGTAGTCAAAGGCAGATGCAAAAACAAATGCAAATGGGCTTGTTGCCCATTTATTCTTGACATATAAGAACACGAACTGTCATTATTAAAGAACGGATTTATATGCGAACAATTTTGTTGAAATATGTGCATATATGTGCAGTAAAAAATGACGAAATATGCGCAAGATATGCGCAAAAATTCAAATAATGCACATTTTGTAAAACCATAATTTTGTTGTTCTGATCTAGTGTGTTTTTATGGGTATTCTCATTCGAATAAAATCCATATTTTTTTTTTTTACCATTTTTTACATTTGTTTACAAAAGTAGATATAAATGATAGTATGTATATTATAACAAAACTAAATGTATCTTCGATTATAACTTATGATAATGTGTTTTTCTATGTTATTTATGTGGAAATTTTATCCTTTATCTCACAAAATATTTTCATAACTTAAAAAGCTCCTTTCTACCGATCTACCGAGGTAATTGGGGCATATTTAAAATAACTTGTAAATAACTTGTAAATAACTAGAATTTTCGGCTTTACCGAAAATTCTACATCTAAATCAATTTCAAAGTTTCCATTCAAAATTTTGTAAATCTCCTCAAGAGTTTTGAAGCTGCTATTTTTTTCTAAACCACATAAACATTTTTTATTTATTGAATTACCGATTTTACCCGAAACTTTTAAAATATTGTTTTTAAATTTTTAGTGATTTAAAGAATTAAGAAATTCGGGAAAAAATTTAGTCATTTCGACATAAATTCTTTCAAATAAGCACATATATGCACGTTTTTTAGAAATATGCAAAAATTGGGTAAAATGCGCAAATATGCAAAATATGCAAGGAATATGCATTTAGCATAGAATCCGCTCTCTAGTCATTATATTGGATTGGAGGTTATGTAAAAAAAATCTTTGAATTATTAATTTAATCAAAATGGTGCATATTACATAAAAGAGAGGTTGTTTATAACATTATAATAAAGTTTAAGTAGGAAAGTAATTGAACACATGAAATGTATCATACATATCATACATCTTGCGCTAGTAACAATCAGTAACCAGTGCAGCTAACAGTCAATCAACATTTTTTAGTAAAAATTGATATGGAACGGCAATGTTTTTTAAACAATTCACAGCCGCCTTTGACTACAAACATTTATAATGACTAGATTCAGTCAGTTTTAAAATATAATTTAATTGAAAATAGTATGTGAAAAACAATAGAACGTAATTAGCAACATCTGAAATTAAATAATGTATTGTTGCTAGCAATAAGAATGTTCCTTTTTCACATGAAAATATGTGTGCTTAAAATTTATGTGCAGATTCTGCACCCATATTAAACAAATAGAACTCTTCTGATTTGAAAGGTACACCCATTTTAAAGATCTAGATGCAGATCCAGATCAGATGCACGTGCTTCGACTTCCAGACTTTTTGTTTGTGCATGTTCACAGTCTTTTTATTTTGAGACGAGAACAATTTTATATTTTTCTGTTTATATTGTAGGTGGTAGTATTTTCGAGCTACTTAATTTGAAAGCCAGTAGAAAACGATTTGACGAAACGTTCTTATTTATTTGAAAGCAGCAGACGTGAACGAGCGAATTTATGCACGTGGACCGAAAAAAAAATGAGAATGACAGTTGTGTAAATTGTTGTTTTCCTGGAACCGAAGAGGTAGTGTCATAAATGGCAAGCTTGAGCAAATAAGTTGTCGAGAAGGAACCTGCAAGATAAATTTTAGATGGTGAGTGTTGTGCGATGGCGCGTTCGCAAATATTTGCGAGTAAAAATTTAAGAGGTGATGTAGTTTGTGTTTTTTGCGGAATAAAAAGGCGAGGAGTGTGTATTTGTGTTAGTGCGTAATTGATGAGGATGGAGTGTGTCGATGGGCAGATGCACAGCGTAAGTCGAAGAGAAGACGGTGTCTCGAGAGGCCCGGTAGTAAATCGAGCCCCGACGGAGTATCGAACTTAGAAGGCCTCATCGCCTTAACGAATTAAAGTCTTATGTTAATTAGAGTCGAAGGGGAGGGGGCTAGCTCTCGGTGGCCATCATGTCACTCTTCATATCCTATATTCTATTCGCATCTTCCAAAAGGGATTTGTATCACGGCGGATCATATGTTTTAGCACTTCACCCGTCGCTGAACTCATTCATTATTCCATTTTCTAAAGAGTTAAAAAAGGTTTCGCCCAACGGAGTAAATGTGATTAAAACTGAACTACCGCAAACACGACATAATAAACACAAAAATTCCAACCGCGTTCAACTAAAATTCTTTAAAATTTTCACACTCGATGTCATTTCGCTCCCTTTAAAGAATCATTATGGGAGAGGTCAAAAAGACTGCACATCGTCAGCCACACCCCTGATAGACAATCCATAACTTCCACAGAGAATAATCTTAATTAGCAGCAGATGAAAGAGTTGGACGTGTCCAACGACCATTCGATTACTTCTGAATAGTCTCTGTGAATTCGCGTGACCTGCCCGAATGCAAATGTCAACTCTGTAGCTGAATTCGTTTCTATCTTTGTAATGATCGATACTGGATACATGTGACACAACGAGCCGTATAAATAATGGACTCTGGCAGGTCTATTATAAATGTATGGGACCGACCCGGAAACCGGAATAAGCTCCAGTAGACAGATCGAGAATTCAGAGATTGATGTTTCTAACGGATCAGCTAAATCTAGTTTTATTTCGCTTTTTCCGTTACGTTAAACAAGTTTGTGTATAAATAAATTAGTTTAATCATCATTTCCCACCATTCGCAAAAGAATTCAAAAACACGCTTCTCAGATCCCTCTCTGTTCCACTTTCAAAACGCAACGAGCAAAACTGACCATATCATTTTAACATATTTTCTGTTTCTGTCACCAGGCATCGCAGAAATCTTCTGGTATCTGCGATTTCAATTATTTCGTTGTTTTATCAGTGTATTCACTTAGCGGATGTCTCTATTTAGTATCTTTCCAAATTTGCAACGATCGATACATACAGTTCTTTTCAAGAACACATTTTAGAACACCTCATCCATTTTAATTCAGACCCCGAATCCTTCATTGTATCCTGTCTCTTTTCTTCTTTTATATAATTCATCTTCTAGCGGTTCTTCATTAACTTTCCTTTCTCTTTTTTATACATTTCAATACATCGTGACATCCTTTTTTTCATCACTAGATCTTTTCTAACGTCACAGAGTGACGTATCAACTCGCGATTGATGGTTCACTACAAACTTATTCTATTGGTTTTGTTTTATTCCAGTTGGATGAAATGTTGAAACAATCTAAGTTTAAAACAGTCTACATAAATAATGTCTTTAAATTTTAAAAAATTATTTATTTAAAACCATTTTCTTTGTTACGTATTTTATTTAGTTATTCATTTAAAAAGTACATGCAAAAACGCTTCTGTAAGTTATTTTTTATATCTACAGCATACATAATGTGATTCCATCCCATAATTGGCTAGCCGTTCCGTCCTTTCAGCGTAACCCACTTACAGTACACAAATATATTGAGTGACAAAAAAAAATGTAGTACCCAGTAGTCACCGAAAACTAAGAGAAATGTGCATTACAGGTTGATCATTTAACGTTCTCATTTTATAAAATAATGGAAAGGTATTAGATTTATTGTTCCACTTCCAAGTGATTGCAAGTTTTTTAGGTTATTATACAAGGAAATTTGCCGCCTATAATTTTAATGTACCTACACTACTATTTAAAGTAAATTGATGTGATCACTTGGTTGTCTAAAAAGTAAAAATGTCAAATTTACATTTTAGCATAAATCCAGAAATTGAATGGCGGCAAATCAATACGTGTATAATAAATCACAACTGACTACGATGTTAGAAACATTTATAATAACCATGCAACAACAATACAGTTTGACATCTAACAGTGGCGACTAACAAAAATTGCATTTTGTGATTTTAGACGAGTACACCTAATTTTCGTATACAGTGTGAGTATTTGATAAAAGTTAAATCGTTCCTAATGGTGTGCCATATGTAACAGAACAGAGTTTCCGATTTTTCAAAAGGTTTGTTTGACAGCTCTTAAAAAGAAAAATATGAGACAGACCACTATCTGAACGTCAACTCTAATTTATAATATTAGAAAGGCGGCAAAAGATAGTAGCCGCTTCAAAAAAGGTATGTGGCACGTTCAATCATTAATGATTACTCTTAGTATAAGTAAATGTTTTAATCTGCATCCGAGAAAATTAACTGATACAACTTGTAGACATTTTTTTCTACGAAAAAGCTACAAGCTATTTTTCGGATTTTTTCGATTTTTGTTAGAAATGTTGACATTTTTGAAAATGTACTCATCTGTAATAATGTCTAGAATACGTAAACATATGCGCAATGTAAGGGATTTTGAACTATTTCAAAATTAGTTATTTAAAAAACAATATTGGTTTATTGAAGTTTAAGTGATCCAGTATTTCTATTTCTGTCAACAAATAATAGTGTGTATATTTCATAAATATGTCCTTCGTTTCTAATAATACAAATTCTGGAATTATTACCAGCTGATTTTCTGGGAAATTTTTTCAAACATTTGAAGCAAAATTCGAGTTTTTCTAGGCCTTTTGAAAGAGTTAGCTTGTTACATTATTAGAGTTTACACAATTAATGACAAAGTTAATGTTTCGATTACTGTATTAAATTCTTAATTACTATGCTAATTGTTTTTATTTTTTTACATTTGGAGCTTCGTTGTTATCGACGTTCTATTTTTTGATTTCCAGCACATCATTCAAATATTCAATTTTAAGATGGAAAGACTTTCTAGACTTCGTTGGCATAAAGAAGATAAATAAATTCCATGAATGTATTGTTTTTCGCTGCTTATTGTTAAATTCTTCTTATGTTAATGTTTATTTTTTTAAAAGAGTTATACATAATCGAACAAAATAGTGCGAGGTCAAGAGGGAATAGAACATATTCATCAAGTAAATTATGAAAACAACTCGAAATGGCAACATGCATCTCGGTTATATATCTATAGTCAGACGTGTGATTGGCATTATGCCACTCCCAGACACAGGCTGAACTCGACCATGCATTCATATAGAAAAGGTCACGCATGATACTGCGAAAATCTCATCCATAGTTCTCCTATGTTAATTCAACTTTCCGATTTCATTTTCCTTATGTTTTTATTTCTGCTTCTGTCATATGCGTCAACGCGATTTTATTTTGCTCTGTGACCTAATATATGACACGCATGACCGAGCATCTCGCTCTTTTTTGGTCTTTACAACATTACAATACATTTACTGCATTAATTGTAAATTGATGAGGGGATTTTAAGAGAAGTGTCACTAGAGCTTAAAACAGGAGTCAGTCCGTAATAACTTGTGACTGCAGTAAAATAATTAAATCCAACAAATGAAAAATTGCAAGAGGGGTCCCACAGGGATCAATCTTAGGACCATTACTATATCTAATTTATGTTAATGCTATGATCAGAAGTGACGTAGAGAAGAAATGATATAGAGAATGATATAAATAAAAAAATAAAAATACTGACAAGTGATTTATTTCAAATAAACTTAACTAAGTATGGAAGAAATTCAAATAATAATATTCACTTACAAACTACATACAAATACAACACAAACTGGATTAGCGTCACCACACAGAGTCGTTTACACGCAGTTTATCAAGATATTGTTACGCGCTATATAATATAAAAATTAAAATTAAAAAATTCCTAATTATCATAGAAAAAAAAATAAACATAAACCAATAAGAATTTCAAAATATTGAAAAAACATGAAAATAAAAACGGAAACTCGCTGGTAATTAGGTTATACATAATAGTTTTCCACACAAGCAAGGATAGTTAAACAGTATAGGGTCAAATATTGAACCTTGTGATACTCCACATTAGTATATTATTATATTTAAATAATAAAAATGTACAAACAATTAAGTAATAAGTCTAAATATGTTATCTGATTCATCAAGTCAATATTTTAGGTTCATCATTATCAAAACTAATCTCCTGTTTTCTATTTGCACTTTGTACGTTGCTAGAATTCGAAAAACTACTTTTTGTCACAACAGTAGACCTTTGATTTCAGTCTAATTATTATTATCATTAGACAGATAATATGTGGCTACAACAGAAACACTAACTTTAAATGAACTTTTTTATTTGATGAAATGCATTTTGGTGACAAGTAGTTAAAATGGAAATTTGAATTCATAAAATGACAGTCTGCGAAATTATGATATCAAATAAAATTTTCTGTTGTAAATAAACGGCAATAATTAGACGTTGAAACACAATTGTTATGAAGCGTTCTCATATCAGATTTAAATTTCAATTGTGATAATTGATTGTCATGGAAACACGTTTGGAATGAAGGAAAATAAGCATCTACAATTTATTTCATATATTTTCTCCAGAACATTCTCAAGATACATTGGTAAACCACCATGTGAATAATTTTCCAAAAATATTCTTTATTTTACACAGTGACAGTAATATTATTTATAGCTGTAGCAAGATATTTATCTGAACTATATGTTAATAAAAAGATCTCTCCACCGGTCAAGTATAAACATTCAAAAATCTGAAGTATCCTTGATGAATGTAATACGATTTACAAAGGACGAATCATTTTAATTATTTTACAAATCAAATTTCATTATCAGCGTACCATTATCGGATTCAGTTATTAAATTCCATTGTTTCTTAAATGGCACAATATTTGAATGTTGGCAATAAAGGGAATTTTTCATTTTTCCATTCAACTCATTTAATGTCGGCACAACAATCGAGTGAATAGTATCACAAAAACATAATGAGCAATTATTAATTAGCAAAAATATTTTTCAAATAAAATAACTCGCCTACCTCACTAATCCTCACGAAAAGTTCAAAGAGAAATGCAAGGATTTCAGCGTGGATATATAAATAAGCTTCCTACTAAAAAGAATTTAAATGATTTGAATTAAACCCAACATGGCAAAAAGTAAATAATTCATTCGATGATGATGAATATTGTAAATGAATTCGCAAAGATACTAAAAATATTCAGAGAAAATCGATACTTACGAGGTGGGTACTCTTTCACGTATTTCGGAAAGTAAGCCATGATTTATGGCCGTCACTAAGCGTTAGTATAATGCATAAAAAATGACTTGGCCTTTAATTTGTTTCAAGTCATTGTCAGTATTTAGAGTTTCGACCAATGCGACTGCACGCGCATTCATGCCCAAATTGAGACATGATTTATGTTTTGCAAATATTTTACAAC
The DNA here is from genome assembly GCA_004193795.1 of Asbolus verrucosus. NCBI lineage: Eukaryota > Metazoa > Arthropoda > Insecta > Coleoptera > Tenebrionidae > Asbolus > Asbolus verrucosus. Next base: position 2,435 of record QDEB01055699.1, on the reverse strand, counting down.
TGCCCAGTCGACCTCGTTGGTATAGAGTGAAACAACCAAAGTAAACACCTTTAATTTACAATTTTTCGCAATCATCAGATTTTCAGAACAACACGAACCATCTCATGTCAAAACAAAACAAATGCAATTGCTTAAATTTTCAGTTATTTAACAATAACAAATTCGTGTTTTGTTTTCAAAATAATTAAATCAGGTACTAAACTTTGAACGTTAACTGATGTAGATCCTCACACTGTTCTGATCATCTATTTCGAATGAATTTTTAATAACACCGCAATGATTTTATGAAGTAACAGTGAACTGAAAATTCCTCGAGGAATTCACCTCCAAAGCGTAGCATAAAATTTGTAAACTGCTGATGGATGTATATATTTTTTTAAATCAAGTAGTCTTTAATGTTTTTTAAACATTTAAAATGTTAACTAGGATATTGCAAGATTTTTCCTTATTGTCAAATTGATATTAAAACATCATAGAAACAGTACCAAAAAATTCATTTTTGACTCCTACAATTAAACTGAATTATGTAATCTTGTTTTTCAAATTTAGCAGTTCTTAAATTTTATGGTGTAATTTTTATAGCCAACCAAGCGAGTTTTAATTTTTAACTCACAGTTACTTCATGAAGCTATCCCTCCATTTTATACCGGGAGTCAGCGTGCGGCTCTTTATTTATTTATTTTTTTTTTGATGTTTAACATGGGACATTAAAATTTAATAGAAGTGTTACATTTATTAGACTTCATTATTTGGTATTTTTGGCAGTTTTATGTTATTTTTTGTTTCTCCGGAAATGACATCAATTTCAATTTTTTCAAAATACAATACCCCATATATAGTTACATTTTTGAAATTATGCAAAATTTGAAATACATTAGTGACACATTTTTTCGTTTTATAAAAAAATGTTTGACCAAATATTTCATTTATTTTTGGATCTAGTGTTTTTTAACTCCATTTTTCACTCAAGTGTCTTGTAAACATCACTGTAATCGCAAAGAAAATACATAAACAGACGTCCTAATGCGTTGCCATTTGGAAAATGAAAATTATTTTGAAAAAAACTGTTTACAGAAGCTTTTAACTTTAAAAGCTTCAGAAAACAGTTTTTTAAAAATAATTTTCATTTAATTTTCATTGACTTGAACATGTAAATTTAATTTTAGAATGATTCTTAGATCAACAGAAATAATTTAATGTGTAGATAAAAAAAAATGCTCAAAAATGTTTCCATAAAATGAAAAAGTGAAATAAGTGTCACTAGTGTTTCCCAAATCTTATATAGATTTTAAAATATATGGGGCATACATTTGAAAAATTAAAATTAATGTTATTTACAGAGAAATTGAACTCTCGGTTATACCAAATAATGAAGACTGATAAATTTTAATGCTCTATTTTAAAAAACAAAAAAATTAAGCAACCGTACATGAGTTCGTTGCCACCCTGTATATACAGATATATTTAATGCAAGAGTCGAGGTATAATATAAATTTGTAGCCCATGTCATTTACTTTCTTGTCATAGATGAGAGGATTTATTTTATGAGGTTGCGAAGCCTGTCGGTTTATAAAAGAAATGACATACCTAAGCCCAGGCACGGCGGTGACAGTTTGACCATCCTGTAGCAACCAGTCTACTTGTGGAGTTGGGGATCCATGTGCGGAGCAGCTGACCTGCGAGCCGCTCGTATTGGAAAATGTGAGGTGGGCAGGAGGTTCGAGCAAGAACACCGGCCCGTGGCTTTGGCTTGCCGCCCCTGAAACGTGACCACAATACATCATAAGCTATCTTTCATATACATTGCACATCTTTCTGTTTCTACCTCGTGCCTATAGCAAACACCGCGGCCTACGAAATTATCTTGTAAAGAAAAACGTAATCTTGATCACTGTCAGGGACCGTACGTGACTAGCGAAAGAATTTTATTTAAGGTGCTTTAACTCTTATTTTAAAATTGCGTTAAGAAGGATGAGTGGCTGAATATATTGTATTTTAAACAAGGCACTTTTCCTGAATTTTCAATTTATTTATTTGATTTCCTCACTTACTATTCCAGTAGTTTATGCCCAAGAGAATATAAACATGTGCTTCATATGGACGCTGTCTTTACGTATAAGTTATTTGTGTTTGCACATTTGAAAATATCCTGAAAATTATGCGAATCTGTAATATGTGTCCACTTTATAAAATAGTGAGAAGATATTATATTTGATGTTCCGCTTCCAGGTAATTGTTGTAGCTGGATTTGACAAATAGCAGTGGCGTGAAAGAAAAATTTAATTTAATTATTTTACTAGGTACAAACGAGTTCATATTAAATGTCCCTATAAACAGCGACAGACTGCCGACGTAAGGACAGGGCTATATGGGATGTGGTCGGTCGTCTTTATACAGCCTCTACATCTCAGGTAGCCTTGTCCTTACGTCGGCAG
>QDEB01055676.1:0-18608 GCA_004193795.1 Asbolus verrucosus | reverse complement strand
GAAAAACTCCCCATTGCCTCCCCAGCCAGTAATAACACGATGGGGTACATGGATCGAGGCTGCAATATATTATGCAAATAATTATTCGCAAATTAAAACATTAATTTTAGAGTTTTCTGACGAAAGCCATTGTATAGTAGAAACACAAGCGTTATTAAAATCTAACGAAATTTTTAGAAATTTAGTTTTCATTGAAAGCAATTATTCATTTGTTCCACGAATTATTTCAAAATTGGAAAAACAAGGCATGAGTTTGTCAGAATCTCTTGATTTAATTGATAATTTTTAGAATTCATGTAAAGAAGTAAAAGGAAATTTGGGGAATTGATTTATAAAAAATTTCAGTGTACTTTAAAAAAAAATGAAGGGTACCAAACTTTATGTGCCATTAAAAGAATAATAAAGAAGGCGAATATGTCGAATTAAATATACCAGCAGAAATAGTGCCTAAATTTAAAAACGCACCGGTTACATCAGTGGATGTTGAACGAAGTTTTTCGATATTTAAGTATATGTTTTCCGACAGTTTATTGTTGGAAAATTTTGAAAAACATATCATTATAAATTGTTTTTGCAATAATAATTAAATATTTTTATAAAACTTAAGCCCTATATTTATATATAATAATAATAAACTGTGTGTGTAGTAGGTTATAATTATGTGCTTAGGAATATATTTTTTTTTAATTTTATATTATGTAATTACAACAATTAAAATTTTAATATGCTGTTTGTATGTAGGTACATGTATTAATAATATTTAGTAAAATATAGAAAATGTTTTTGTAACCGTGTTTTTTTCTTTAGCATATTGCTGCATATTTTTAAAAAGTTGTTGCATATTTAACGAAAATTTGATGCATATATATGATCATATTTTTTAATATTTCTCTGAATATTTTCCGCCCTTTATTCATCAATACTTCTTGAAAATGTCCTCAAGCAGCGATTTAAAAGTACTTTCTGATATCGAAGACTCTGTCAATGCTGCCATGGTAGTTTAATACTGGAAAAGTCCAGAACTAAATACTCCGTAGCCAGTGATGTAAAGTTATTACACAACTGTACTTTATATAACTGTGTTTCATGACAGTTATGAAAAATTTGACGTTCCATAACGTCAGAAATTGATATAAAATTTGACTTTTCAAAACGGAATGAAATTTATTTAAAAAATGTAACGAGGAAAGCCCTGTTTTTTGAGGAGTCTGTTTAATTCAAAATTAAAGAAGTTATTACGGCAATATCCGTTTCGTACCGGGATGAAAGCTGAAACAATCCATAATGTTCAGTTAAATTATTGAAGTGCAGCTGAATACTGAAACTTAATCATTCTCATGAAAATTAACTTGTGTTCGTTCACTGAAGCGAAATCACAAACCTTAAAATTAAAATGTTGAGTGAAATCACACAATGCTTAACTTCATGAATTTACCAAATCGGCTTAAAAATTTTTAAAGGAAAATAACTAAACGCTTCGTAAAATATAAGCACAGCCGAATGGTTTTTATTAATCCATGTGGTCGAAAAGGATTTAACTCGCGGAAAAAATGTTCTTTAAAAGCAGTTTCGTAAAATTACAATTTTTATGGAGGTAATAACACCGCGTTATAGTTTAGGGTAATGAAATATTTTATGATAAAGAATTTTTAGAAGTGCAGTAAAATTTCACGATTTTATAAATACGTGTTCAATAGAATATCGATTTTAATTTTCATCAAGTGATCCCAAGATTATGGCTTAAAGAGTGACTTATTTAATAATATAATGATGCAGCTTTCCATTTTCTTTGTTTCGGCAATTCTAAGATGCAATTTTATTTAAGCTACTTAACATAATTCGGAAAATAATGTATATTTGACTTCATATCCGCTGTTCTTCTAATTTTTCTTCTGTTGGTAAGTATTATTTTTAGGATTTAAGGAAATCGTATTAAGTACTTTTCAAAAGTTCTTTTATAAAAGCAATTTTAAGGAATATCTCATCAAGTGACATGAAAATATGGAGTAGAAGACGAAGAAATACTTTATCCCTCGACGTAGAAATTTCAATTTAGATTTAATATTATTGCCGATTATATTTCGATTGGCTTCTTGCTTAATACTAGTAAATCGTTGATTCTTGTCTTGGCTAATTTTGTCATAATGTGTTATTTTAATGTACATTAAATAGTCGTAGGTGAAAATTCCCCAGACATTTTTAGGCTCCGGGTGCACGTAAGCTTTATGACTTTGTAACAGCCTGGTTCGCGACACTATTAAAAACTTTGCCTATGCACTCTGCAGAATTGCGTGACGGATATAACATCCTGTCACCTTCCTTGAAAGTTTCTTGACGCCTGGAGAACAAAAACTACAGGAAAAACCACTGCAAACTTGAAGATAGCTTCCTTACACATGTCAGAAAAGAATGGCGTGGTTGGAATTTTCATATCACATTCATTTTAATGTAGTACAAAAAAAACTTATTTCTGCAGTCGTAAGGGCGTAATATATTTCCATTTAAATAATCTTTTTTTAAATTAGGGCCACTCCCGCAGATGTTGGAAGTACCAAACATAAGACAAACTGCTTATACTACCGAACTTATATTCCATACAAAGACTGTTCTGAAAGCAATTTATCACTTGGGGCTTGTAAGCGCCCCAACTGTAAATGGGGGAATCTAAGAATTAAAACTTTTGTTCGCGAACTATGCCTGCAGCCCCCACTTGCAATAGAGCCGATACTTTTCAGAACATCGGGATTTAAATGAACAAAAAATTTACCACAGAGCATAATAAAAGAAAGCCGTCGAGACTACCTACTGCGCAAAACGTGCATGTATATGACTTTATTCAGATGTTTAAAATATGTAAATAGTGTGTGGTATTAGCCACTTTTATATAGATGTTCCTTTTTTCTTCAAAGATGTATAGAAACGTTTGCAAGATCGCAAAGTGGTTCGATTTTACATGCCTTCTTTTCACGTTATAAATTGTGTTCGTGGCAAATGGGAAAAAGAGGAATAAATCGTCATTCCATTTTAATTTCGTTTCTTTCGAGCAATAACATGTTGATTTGTGAGACGGTGTGCGGTCTGTTGTAAGATTATGGGAAACAAATTTGATTTATGCCACAATCTACCCATTTTCTATTATTGCTTGTCATAAACAGAACGTTTTAATTTAATTTACTGAAATATTTTCTGCAACTTCTTCAAAATTATGCGTCTCTGATAATGACATAATTCGAATTTACGTTATTAAATTTTCCTTAACTTTGATAAGTCACGAAGGTGAGTCTCCTTATGAAATTCTAATAGACCTATGTGTCAGAATGTGTGCTCATAGTGATAATATTGATACAATTAAAGATGTTAATAATGTCTCTAAATATATTAGTAACGGGTGTTCATTTAAAAAGTGCATCAAGTCGCCTTTGAAAAAAATAATCGAATAAAATGAGGTATGTCCACAATTTTTGACAGACGTCAGTAACAAACGAAAAATACAATTTTTAGCCGTGAAAACGCAAAAATGAAATAAAATTGTAACTAGAGGGCGCGAGGCTTTTTATTAATATGAANNCTATCAAAAAGTCAATAGCGACTTAATGTACTTTTTAAATGAACACCCGATACAATATCATATTTAAGGTTTCTTTTTGATTTCTATCTGTAGGCAAGTTATGGCGTGTTTATACATCAAGTAATTTAAAATAGTAAAAAAAAAGTAAAAGAAGAAACCAAAGTGAAAATTAAAAAGCAATTAGCGTTTATACAGAAAGTACGAAAGTAACAAACAGCCAATCATGAATTGCTCTTTAATCATGTGCAGTGCTTCATTAGAATTCCCAAATTATTTGACCAATAATGGCGATTGACAAGTTACTCGAGCATGCGCATTACGTCTTGAATTTAAGCAGTAGAGTTGAAAGAATAAGTTGAACTTTTTTCTTTACATTCTTAACCTACTTTTAATTATTAATTTCTTTCTTCATGTGTAAAACACTTTCACGTCGAGCCGTATACTGAACTTTTCTTACTTTATTTTCTTAAATTATTTGCTACATTATTTTACGAAACATTTTTGAAAATACGTAGATATTATTACAAAAAATGTATGCTTTTTATCACTCAAATACCGACGTCTGCCAAGAAATATTATTTGCAAAGAGAGAAAAGCGCCACGTCACACAATGTAACCGAGGCAAACGTAAATAACAGTGTCTTTTCTGTTAAAATTTTGTAGAGTAACACAGCATTCGGTGTTCCACTAACAAGTGCTTTTAAGATCGTAAAATCTGAGTTCCTTTTTAAAATTGTTTTTATTTTCCTACTGAATGCTAACACTTTGACGTCTGAAAGTACAATAAAACTCAACAAACTTGAAAATTGGGCTTTTATTTAACAGGATGTTTTGAACTATAGCGGTCAAAATGAACTCTATTAGTTGACGTAAATGTTCATTCAGTTTTTTGAATGAATGATTAGGGATGGACTGTGTTTAAAAATCTATTCAATATGGAATTAAAAAAAGTGGAGGTCATCACCGAAGAAACGAAAGACGATAGTCATAAAGTAAGCCACAGATACTTTTGGCTAAACTGCGGTAACTAGGTATGTTATAATCGTGCCTAATAGTGTCGCATTCATTAATGAATTGCCATATTTGATTGCAACACAATGTAGAACAGAGTTGCTCGCTTTTGAAAAGATTTATTTGACAGCTGCCAAAAAGAAAAATATGAGTCGGACCACTGAGTGAATTTGGCTATGTGAATCAAGTTTTGTAGCTTGGATAAATTAAAGGGAATTACAGCCAACTTTACCCAGCTATAAGATTGGAATGAGGTTTACTTACGTCGAAGTTGTTCCGTTTAGTTTCCATTACGACAAACTTGGTCAATAATTCACTAAACTGATAAATAAACATTATAATTTTTCTGAAAACACTCTTAGCAAAAATTGTTTAGAAATAAATACAAAACATACATAAATTAATATCTACTACATTGTCGTCAGCAAAATTACAAATTTAACTTTTTTTTTAATTAAAATATGCCGATATCTAAATACTTTTTTAATTCTGGATGATTACTGAATTGGTTCTAGAGCTGAAAAAAGAAATGTAGGTATGTCTGTTTAAGGTAATTTAAGAGAACGTAACTGAAAGTTTTTTTTTTAGTAATTAACAGAAATAACAAGTTACAAGAAGAAGTCGTAAAGAGAGCTATTTAAAAATGGCAACCTTGTAGTTTTCAAGTTCTTACAGCGTTTTCTGTACAACATAGTCACAACACAATCTTCCCTAAAACTACTTTTTTTTTATTCTTACTTAAATACATTTATGTATTTTATTTCCTTAACGACTGACACATTTAAAAATATAATAATTTAAATTATGGGAAAAATATATATTTCTGAAGTTATAAAATTTAACTTTGTACTATAGTTAAGAAAATAAGACAAAATTTCCTCTTTTTTATGTATAAAGTTAAACAAGTATGTCGTATTAAGGAGTATAATTTATCACTATTTAGAGTGGCTCTAAAATCGTTTATATCTGTACAGTTTCCGAGTGAAAAATTGTTATTGATGAAGTAAATGATTTTAAAGCGCGAAGAGAAGATGTAGATTGCAACCGTTCAGAAACTTATTTAAATGTGAAAAATTGTTTTTAAGGAAACTGCTAAAGATATTCTTTATAAAGTTAAAAAGTTAGTGAAGAATTCACTTTGGGGCCTGCGCCGTATGGCTATTATTCTATTATCATTTAAAATTAGAATGTCAGCATTTTTGTATGAAGACTTGCTCATTTTAATAAAGTTGACACTTTTCAACTTATACTGGAGAATCCTCTTAACATCACAGAACATTTTATCGCATTTCTAATTAACTTTGGTGGACGGAGAAAAGTCGTGGTGCACGTTGAAAAATCTCATTTCTGAAGTGTTAGATACTGTACCACAAAGACAAGCGGAAATTTCTTTCTATTCTGACTTGAGATTTGTTGAAATTTTATAAAAGTTGAATGAAGAACGACTTGGTATCTTAAAAAGATCTAAAAACCTATGAACAAAAATTATTTCAATGCAATAAAAGGGGGATTCAGCCATGTAAATATCGAGTTAAGCAACTATTTGTATAGGTCTAATTCGCAATTATTGTAACTAGTTATGTAATATTGTATGTATTTTCCGGAACAGGGCCTGGAGTTTATCAGATCCATTATCTTTGAGCTGTTCGACGTTAGTTTGCCCATTGTACTTAAACCGTTAAGACAGTGAAGGGATCAGGATTGCGAATCTCTGTATCAGAATAGCTTCATTTTACTACTGAGTTTAACAGGGAGCTTCACGGTTTCAAACACCTGGATTGATTGGACTTTGGAAAAGTTTTTGAGATAGATTTAGACAGTAAATTTGTTTAAAACGCTCGGAAATAAAGGAAGTGATAAGGTTTATATCCAATTCACATCAAAAATAAATTAGTTGAATAAGAAATCAGCAAAGCAGATAAATGAAATCGATAGCGAAGCTCAGTAAAACAAGGACTACGCTTCCTGAATGGCTGGGTTGTCCTTATCGCGTTATCAGAAGCTGTGCAACTCGCACTTTCTAATTGCGATAGGACAAGATGCTTCCATTTTGAGAGTGTGTGCTCGTTGGCGAGCCCTCCAATGAAAAGTAAACGTTCGAGTTTGAAAAGTAAACGGAAAAGTTTGCCTTCCCAAGTAAATATGCCGTTAGAACAACTTTGACTTTTTGTTACCAACTGCTCACTTGTAGCTTTGTAGTGGAAACATTGCATTATACAGAGATTTTAAAACTTTGGAGTTATACGACTCCATATTTTAAACACTTTTAATTAAAACTATTAATTGCTTAACTTCGACTTACTTTATTAACAAATCTCAAATAAATAAAATTCTGTTCACAACTCCAGAAAGAAACGAACAAAGAGCTAGGAAAGTTCGTATGCTGTTAACTCTGCTGGTCGCATTGGGATGTATGTGGAGTTCCAAGGGGATCCTTTGGGACATCACGGTTTTTAATAAAGTCTGATGAGATGGCAAACAAGACGAGTACAAGATGTGAAAGCTAAACGATACGGTATATAGAAATCTTAATAATCGTATTATTGTGAAGAGGGCGCGGTTGAGGAGGGCTTAGAAGTCAATGCTGTTCACTCCTAGAGGCCAATTTCAACCATTTAATGAAGCTGAGGTGCCCTTTGAAGTAATCGTCGACGAGAAACCGGGAAAGTTTGTACACACATTGTTTAGGGTTGAGCTATTCGTATAATGGAGTCCCAAAAATAACAGCCAACGAAGGCATTTATAGCAAGCCGCAACACCCTCGCTGCCGCCTCAATTGGCATGAATTCTAAAGTGCGTTGCTATCTCTGATTTATTTTAATTTTCCGATACACTCTCCAATTTACAACTATTCATCACTGATTAAGCAAATATGTACTTTTTCCGCTACAATGAATTAGTGAAGTTCTTAAAATCCCTCGAAATAATTACATGAACGAAACAGAATTATCGCTTTCAGGTTGAAGCTGCATATTCACCTGGAGAAGCGTTTTAAGCTCTCAATTAATTTTATAACTGTGTAATTAAAATCATTTCTGATTATGAATCAAATTTACTCCTCTGATTTTTGGATAAAAATTATTAACTAAATTATTTTTTAATTACATCTACTAATCATTTTTATACTATATGTATAGGATTTATAATCATAGGACGTTGAAAACAAAGTCATTTTTTGTCCTTGATCCTTAACGGACAAAACTTTCTATGCAAACTTAAAGTCAACAAAAACCAAAAATTATAGGTAAAGATAATGAATAATCTGTAGTAATGTAAGCTTACCGGAATATTGCTGTAAGCAAAGTTAGGATATACGCACGAGAAAATAGAGAAAATATACGCATATATACGCATATATACGCACAAAAATCTGTTAAAACGTGCACAAATATGCAATCATTTATTCATACAAAAAAGGTACTTACTATATAAGTTTACATGATAAACATGATAAACAGAAAATACAAACATAATAAACATTTAATCTAATTTTTAAAGCAGTGTATTATTCAATATTGTTCTAAATTATCTAATAAAAATCGTTGTCTCCTAACAATTAAAGTATGTTTATATAAAGAAAAACACCTTTCAACGTCTACAGACGTGATTAGAATATACCATTACCATCACCATTAGAAATGGTAAATGAATCTAAATCGACTGCTACAAATTTTTTGCGACTTTCATCAAAAGTTGAAAGCCCTCGATTTTATTGAGATTGGTGTTGATTTTGTTGGAAATCATATTTCCAACATTGTCTTTAACAGATGACAATTTTTTTTTTATATTCATTAACAAGTTCAATAGAACTTATTATATGTAATTTTTTGTTTTTAAATTTAAAATAGTTTTTTCAATATTGTAAAATTTAAAGAGATATACTCTAATTGACTTGACAATAGTGGATTGTTAAATATTTTCTGAGTTTCTTTTATGCAAACAACTTCCACAGAAAGTTCTAAAACAAAATTTTTTATGGAATTATAATTTTCAACATAAAATATGGTTGCTTTCAATCAAGTGCCCCATCTCGTAATCAATGGTTGTGGAACGGATGGTAAATTCGGAAACTTTTATTTATAGAACTGAACCCTGAATGGCGTTTTAACAAAATTTTTTTTACGTTATTCACTAACTCATTTACAAGTGGAAATTGGTTTCTTACTTTCTCAACTACTCTATTTAAAACATGCGCTAAACATGTTACATTGGGATATCAGATTTGGAAGAAAAACTTTAAAATTTTTTTAGTTTTGCACATATACGTAGCGGCGTCAGAAATCTAATAACATTTCATTATACGGTACTGGATCTAGCAAAAAAAAATTGTTAAACTATCGTTCATGAAACGTGAAATAGTTATATTATGTGTCTTATCTAACCGCTTTGTAATGATTAAACAAGGCTTAACTTGGTTTGACAACTGATAAAGTGCCAACTAATAAATTTGCAATATATCGACCATAAACATCAGTGGTTTCGTCCATTTGAAAATAAATAAATAAATAAATTACCTGTTTTGCTTCTAATTTCTTCTTTGCTACCAGCATAAACACAATCCACATAGTTTTTTCTTAATGTACTTATTTGTGTCTTTAAGTGTTTTTCCAAAAATGATTTCGGCTGTGGATTTCCCAACTTGGACAATGGAATCTCTGCACTTATAAAACCTTCGCACAATCTGTGTAAAACTCTCCTTTTCCACCTTTTTGGAAGTATTGCTAAAGGATCCCTTAAGAAGTACTTGGGGTTTTTCACCGCAATCTAATTTTATTATTTTCTATATAAATAAGAGAAAAATAGATTTAAAAAGAATTGTAATCATGTAAAAATCAAAAGCCTGAAAACAATACTTACATATTTACAACAGGCTCTACAGAGTTTTTGGATTTATTTGTAAATATTATTTCATATAACTAAGAGATGACTTAAATACAAGTTTACGGATGGGAATAAAAAAAAAACGGAAACAATATCACAATTAGTTTTCGAGAAATTTTGCTGGAGAAAGCAACATATAAAAACGTAAGAAAGTAACTTTTTTTTCCAAACTTTCGTCATGTTTGCTTGGAACATGCAGTGAACTGCATTGCTGAAACTGTTGGAGAACAGTTTCCTCTAATACGCAAATTAATAAATAACGGGAAAAAGGCATTTTGAAGGTGCCAAATCGAGTGCAAGTATATAAAGAAATAATGGAAAATATTCCTCTTCTACCATAACCTATCCTAAGAAGATGACGAACTTGGGTTGAGCCAGCATTATTTTATGCTGAGCATATGCTCAGAGACTTCAAGAATATAATGCAAAATTTTGACGTACCTTTCAATCAGTGTGTAGCAGATTGCCAAGAACTTTTCAAAAAATCTGAATTGACTGCCCCATTAAACTATATTAAAGCAAATTTTATCAGTATCCTGGTAATTTAAAAAAAATTAGAACAGCAAAATTTTCTTCTGAAGATTTTCATGTAATTCAAAATTATCTTGTATGATTAATATAGTGTGTACAAGTATACCAGAAAAAATAAATTCTTCGTTAATAAAAAATTATGATTTACCAACATTGCAATATGTTCGAAATATTCTAAATGGGCAAGGCCCAAGCAATATTTTAATTACAAATCAGGTTGTTTTAGGAAACTCTTATCTATTTAAAAATTTACCCATTACGTCATATGACGTTGAAAGAAGTTTTTCAAGATATAAAAATATTTCAGAAGACAATAGAAAAAGTTTTCTACTTGAAAATTTTGAAAAGCGTACGATTATTTACTGCAATAATTTTGTTCAATAGGTACTTATATATTTAAAATGACTTTTTATTTTAAGTCCTAAGTTACATGTGTAAATTACGTATACTGTTTTTTTTTCTAGTTAGAAAATAAATATTTAAAATTGTTTTTTGTTCATTTTAAGCTTTATATAATTGGCGTATTATGTACTTCATATCATATATTATATCCATATTCAAAGGTATATTACAGAGTTTTGTAGCATATTTACTTCCATAAAATAGTCAATTTTTATGACATATAAAGTGCATATATGCCTAATTTTTATGGTATAATTGCCTACACTTAATTTGCGTACTGGCTACGAGCTCCATTTTCTAGCTTAGGCAACATACCAAGTCAGTTAAATTCCTTATCTCAAAAATGTAATATTACTTTGATATAAAATATCTTGAAGGGATGATGTTCTCCCTAAGGGACATAATATTGTAACGAGAACTTACATCACGAAGTAGTTTTCTAAATTACACCAGTCTGTTTGCTGACATTTTTAACTTGAACGTAAGCTGGAAAACTACTCAGTAAATTAAAATAAACATTTTTATGTTAGAATATGTAGGAATATTTGTATTCGTACGTAAGACGAATTGTTTTTGTTTTTTACTGAAGTGTTCGTTTGGCAACGTCATCATTTTGATCATTTATAAAAGTAATTTTTTTAAAACAATATGTTTTCCTTTGAATATTAAACAGTATGAAAGCCTGGAAGTCGGAGTGTGTGAATCTTTAAATTCGGTGGATCTTTGATTTGTGTGGATCTTTGAAATTGGTTTAATTTATTTAATTTGGGCGCAGAATCTGCACCTAATATTTCTTCCCTTTACTGTAATTTACTATAATAATAGGAAAAAACCGCTAATCTCTCACAGATGGCAACTTTTTAAAAATTTTGGAAGCTAATAATTCAGGCGCTAAGTAACCGATTTTGATTTTCTTTCTTTTGTTTGCCTCCATTCGATGTTTGTGACAAACTGACAAAATTTCATCGTGTTATCTTAATTAATAATGAAGGACGGCTGTGCGCCCTCCACAACCTTTTGAGTTATATTGCCCATTAACGAACTTAGATCTACAAATTTGACAAAGAATCCGTACACAAAATTTGAACTCGATAGGTCAAAGCGTTCTCACGCTATCGACGTGATGTCCTAGAGGACCAGCGAGCGAGCGAGCGAGTGACATGGACAAGATCAATAGCGCTCCTCGCTAATGCTCGTGCGCTAAAATTTGACATAGGGGCATCTCTGTCTTTTAAAAGTTCTATACATGGCTTATGATGTGTATTATGTAGGGTAATTCCGGGAGAGATGCCCAATTTTTTATATTTCAAAGTGTCCTACAAATGCCGTCCTATTCTGATAATTTGTTTATTGAGTTAAACAGAGCTTGTGTTGGTATGGGACTTCGCTATCTAGTGATTAATTTCTAATAAAACTAACAAAAAAGGTTGTTAAGGCGCATGCACTAAAGTTAGGGTAAACCGACTCCCACCCGGTTTCTAGTACCATCTAAGGGTTGAAGAGAAACCACGAGATTCAACATCAAGCACTTGCCCCGACAAGTCGAAAATAAAACATCAAAACTAACCTAAGTCTTTTAATCCGAAACATAAAATGAAGTAATTTGAGTATACACCCTACGGGTTGCATATGGTCCTTCGAGCCGGATTAAGGGACTAAAAACGAAAAATCAACTAATCTGAGTATACACCCTACCGGTTGCACAAAGGTAAGAATGTGCTGGCTTTAAGGGGCAAAATATTTGTCACCTCTATAAAAGGTAGTGTTTATATTGCAACTACGACCGCTTGAGAAAATCCAATTATGCTGTAAGAAAGGTTATAAACTGGACTATCGCATCTTCATCTAACCGCGAAATTTAAATTGTGGGTTCTCTATTCATTATCATTAGACATCTTACCTTTGGTATATGGGTAAGATCCTTAATTTGTAATTTTTGAGTAGAGATGCGAACTTTTCGGTGCACGACGACAATTCAGATGATCTAAATGACGAAGAAGATGAAAACAATTGTGCAGAATGCGGCGAAAATTATCTTAAAACAAGAAAAACAGATGACTAGATTAGATGCTCCATATGCAATAAATGGCTATATGAAAGTTGTTCTCCGTTTTTTTTTTAATGTAGCAAAACTCTGGTAAAACAAAAAAATTAAAATTGTCTAAAAAAAATTAATTAGTGGTACAGTGGCACTTCACCCATAGCTTTTGGGCTTCTTTACCGGAGTATCAGTACAGATGCCCAATTTACATATTCTGTTATATTGTTTATTATTGATGTTTTGTTTTTACGTTACGTTATTAATTTTGTTTTTCTATTAAACTATTATAAATATACTTTCAGCCTGTGCATTTGAATTTAAAAAATATATATTTTTCTCAGAATTACAGCAATAAATAGAAACTATGGGCATCTCTACCGGAATTACCCTGTATTATCAAAAATAGTAGCAGCGATAGAAAATGGTTAAAATGATTTGTTTATATTTAATGTAAATATGACATTCACATTCTTACTAGTGCAATCAATTTTCTAAAAAAAAAATTATAATAAAATAAGAAAATTTAATTGTTGGATATTATTATACTCATGTCATATAAGCAAAAAATTTGTTAACATAGGTCATACATTGAGCACTAATCCTGAACTATGTCAAAATGATAATTATAGTGGGACAAGACAGTGGTAACTACGCTGAATTGAAATTATGACTTATTAGCAGTATCCATGATGATGTGAGAATAAAGTTCTAATAAAGACCTTATTATTATTATTATTATTATTATTATTATTTTATCATTATTATTGTTATTAATATCCGGCCTAATAGCCGTGTCGGATGGTGGTAGACTTGTGTGTATAAGAAGTGTGATTCCGAATGTCATTTATTAAAAAAAAAAAGATTTAACAATCTATTTGAATTTTCACATCTTTTATAAGTCGGAAAGAAACATTCAATATGAACATAACACGAATATAACCGAATAACATATCAAATTATAAATTCTTAAGAAAACAGTTAAAGAGCGCTACTCAAAAATTTGTCAATATGATTTTTTTTTAATAATTTGCCATTAAGCTAGCTGATCATATAGAAGTTTAATAATAATAAAAAAGTCTTTTTGTCAAAGGTATCAAAATTTTTCTAAAACTTGAAATTATGCAAGTTAGAAAAGAAGGATCTATTTCACGAAAGTTTATAGTTTAATATATAATATAGTTTAACTTATAGTTTAATATGATGGGTGTAAAAGCATAGGGGCTATATCCCTTTGTCCCTATGAAGTCGGCACCTACGGATTCTTTATATGGAAGTTTTTAAATCCCAGTTGCTTTCTTGTCAGATTGTCAGCTTGTGTGTTGGTGATCATTTCTACCGTTCTATCTTCAAAACTATTGAACCGTTGGGAATAAAATTTTATATACACATTATGTTAGTGTGAATGGTAGAGTTGGAGCATCCACTGAAGCGGTAAAAGTTTGTTGCATATTTTTTTAGCGTGGTTAATTCGCTGGTATATTTATTGGAATATTGATAATTTTACCTTTTATTAGAAATGCAGTGACAGCTTTGAAAACTATTTAATAAGTTTTGTGAGAACAACATCATCAGATTTTTTATTTCTTGTAAAAAATAATGAAGACATAATCTTCAATATTAAACTTTTACAAGTTTTCATTTGTACTATTTCTTCTAAAAAAACATTGACATTTTACAATACATTTCATCTAAATAACAAATTAAGAGAATATCCTCCTGTCAAATACGAAGTAATGAACTTTAGTTGACTAATGGTTACAATTATGTTATCACGATGTCTCATTAAGGATTTTTTAAATAAAAATTAAAATTAGATTTTATCGATGGAAACAGTATACTGTATTGTTGGCAAACTTCATATTGATATTCTAAAGTTATAAATACCGTTTAGTTATCTGTTAATTATTTTAATTCTAATTGGTGATTGGTGGTATTTTAATTAGAAGCTTTTTGTTATGTTTGTAATAAAGTTGACTAATTATTACGCCTTACATGTCGTAATCCAGTTTATCAATATGGCTTCCAATGAGTGATGAGAATGGAAAAATTGGATTCACTTAATAACACACGCAGCAGACGTAAGTTTACTAAATATTCAGAATCCGGTTTTGAATAATTTAATTTACACATTCTCGAGGATGAAGGTCAAAATATATTAAAATTATTTCAAAAACCTTTTGGTGAATTTAAGTATAATCTCACTGTTGCTTACCTCCTTTGATGTATCGATACACTTAATACATTTTATTATGTGCCTATTGTAGATATAGATTTTTATATTTACTTAAACAAACATATGAGTTGGGATAATCAGCAGTCTGATAATAATACAGGTTATAGGTATATACTTACATGTATAAATTCGTAAATATAAAATTACAGTGACCTAATATTTTTATAACAAATGTAGAAAAAGTTTCATTACGTACGAGCATAGAGTTTAAAATAGGAGGCGAAGGCTTAATGCCTGAAATGAAATCTCCACGAGTGCATGTAATCTTTTTCGGCAAATGTTTTGTAAACATTTTTCCGACAACTGAAAATTGAGAAAATTATTTTAGAACTTTTTTAAATTTTTTTGTAGATTGGTGTCATAATACGTATGAAAGTTGTTTGTGTTAACTGAAATTTGCTTCAAACTCAGTCATCTTTTTCAGTTTAACGCAACCAGTTATACGGATAGCCCATAAAAACTTTATTTTGCCCTCAAACGTTTGGCGTGATAGTATGTTATGTCGGATTTCGTTAATTTATTTGCCACTTTCACTAAACTATTAAACAGAATAGACTGTTTTATTGAATGATATTTAAATCGGAAATTTAATATTTTACCAATTTGTTACTTAGTTTTTTATAACAACATAGATACTAATTAAAAATTAGTCTATAACAGGACTGAACCATATATATCGTGATATTATAGGTATTATTATTATGTTTTACAAACATTTGATTATATGTAGATACTGAAAATTTAATTTAATCTGTGTAAGTTTTTTATTTAACCATGTAGGTTATATTTTTGAAAAATGTCGGTAGTTAGTGTCATTGTTTATTCCTCCCGTGTATCAACGTTATGACCTCTGCAATGCCTTACTTAGGGAACTATTGCCATTGCCACTTTACACTTTCCCTCATATAACCCGACAGAAAGAGTGCATAAACTGTAAGCTCTGTTGAATATGGATGCCAATCTTTTCCATTGAAACTGTGTCGGAGTGATAAGAAGATCGCCAAGATTTGATAGGTTTAGCTTTAGGAATATGGATCATATAGTTTGCCAATTTGATTTAACTGTTCTTCTAAATCGGTAGCTATAAAATATGCATGCAAAGAGAGCAAAAATTTGTCCACTGAATATCACGAGGATTCGTAAATATTGAGATTAAAAATCTGAATAAAAAAAAACTTTTTATTTCTATGTTATTTAAAATAATGAACATTGTGGTAGGCTAACTCCGATATAATAAAAACTAAAACAAGAAATATTTAAACCAGATTTTATGCTCTTAACTCATTAAATTATAAATGAAGCTTAATGGCACAGAGGTAACAAGAATCCAAAATGTCACTCTTGAGACCTTAGTCTGCTTCATGTTGTTTAAAATTAGATATTATATGTGTACTAGAGGGAAGTAGGTAATATACTTCTATAATCTATAGAGATATTAAAAGCAACATTTTGTGGAAGGATTTCCGTAAATTCAGTATAATACAATATACCCTACTTAGGGTATATTAGTAACATTTTAATATTTCTAAAAGTTCATTAATTTTCTTTATCAAAATGTCTCAGACGCATATATTCTTGAAATCTCTAGATTCCCCCTTCAGCGAATTTGAGTGCAGAATTTGCACCACTTAATGAAGAAGGTTATTTCCTTGAGTAGATTCTTTCGATATAACCAAGTTTTCACTTTTAAATTTTACAAAATTTTCTGGAAAAAGTTTCCTGTTTTTGAGTTCTGACGTCAATCCACATTGCCGAATTTCTAAAATGATTAGAAATTATTTACTATAAAAATCATTACAGAGAAATCAAACACGACAAAATTGTATGGCTTATACATGTTCTCACTATTCGTTTGAAAATCAGAATTTTGTTCAAAATTTTTTTAATCGAATTTATTTCTCGAACGATTTTCTGTCTGGACAGTTTTTGGCTTGAATGACAAAAAGCATATTTATTGCATTTTAAACATCAGTTCCACTGTAAAATTACACGAAAATGTAGCAAAGTCGAGAAGATTGTTTTTTTGATTTTAGTAATCAAGTTTAAAATGCAATATCCTTTAAAAGGGAACGGAGGTTAATTTCAGTAAATCAGGTGTTGCTGGAGATGAAATTTTACGACAATTTATATTTCAATCTGTATAATGAGTCATGTACCAAGAAGTTTCGTGTTAATATGATTGAGATGTAAATTAACTTCCCCGGCTGCTTGTCACAAAATCTTCAACAGCTTTACTTTCAATTGAATTCGTAGCTTGTGCAAACAGACACGACTAATTCAGAATAAATTTTTTCGTACTTGAACATTCCCCGTGTGTCAATAACAGTACGCAAACGCTTGTGATAATTAATTATCGGAATTAAGCTTTCAACCCACGATGACTAAAAATCAGTGCTTAACTCAGCCATCATTTTAATCTGTGTTAAATTGATCCATCATATAAATCAAACGTCATATCAAGTGATCTGTAATAGCGTGGATGTTTTAATTAGAATATAATAAAAAATTCCAACGACTCGTTAGTTTAACCTTCAGCCATCACGATACGGGAGCGTATCTGTTGTTTTGGCAATGGTCGAGTTTGCTGTTAACAGCTTTACATGTCATCTGCAGAGTTAGTCACAAAGGGAAGTCATTTTAGTGACAGATGATATCGATTTCACTAATATGATGAATAGAGCATAAACCAATTAATTATAACGGGCGTCGAGTGATAACTCAAGTTCCCATCTGAAATTGTTCAACAGTAAACCAAAAAGCTAATATCTTTCGAATTAAGTACTTAAGAGTGTATAGCACCCTCACGTTAAAAGTTTTGAAACGCAACTTAGAAGAAAACGTGTCATCCTTACAACCTTTATTTTAGAATAATGCAAATTAAATCATTTTTTTTTTAAATATGAAACAATACTTTCTTTTTTTTTAGATTTTCAAAAAATCATTAAAAAAGTTAGGAAACTGAAGAGAACATAACCATATTTGGAGCTTAAATCAAATGTAGCGGTAGACTAATAAGAAATTACGTAAAATTAGTTTAATCTTTGTTTTAATCGGTGATAAGAGAGGTAGCCTGGTTATATTTACTGTAATATCAATATGTATTTTTTTATAATTACTGTTTTCTAAAATTTTATTTAGAATTTTCAGTGCCATCACAGTTGGTATTTTATAAGAGGTGTGACTTGTTCTCCTACTCCTTATTTAAAATAGAAATTCAAATGACACAGTCTTTGTTGCAATTTCAAATAATTTTAGTTAATATTTATTGGTGCAACATAACTGTATAGGTTTACTGTTTTTCTTGGAAATGAGGTGGAAGTTGTCACCATTCCCTATTCATAACCGTCCGTTATTGAAACTCTTAAAACAAATCAACTGCAAAACTGTAGCATATTATTAGCGATTCTCTCTGTGTATATTTTAAAACCAAAAAGTATCCTAGTGAAACTGACCGATAAAGTAGACTAAAGTAGCCGACAAGGAAAGAGAAAAATATTTTTCTCTTTCTTCTTTTTTCTTCTTTTTTTTTGTTTGATTTGATTTGATGTGGCGATGTGATTGTCTGGTGAATTAATTTTAGTGAAACCGATAATGATGATAATGTTGTTCGTCACTTATTTTTTATTGCCGAAATTTTATCAATAAAAAAGTTACTTGCACACTTGATTACTTAAAAATTCGTGAATAGATCACATAACTTATTGCGAATTAAATTAGACTGTAGAAAAAATTCTCGGCAGTTAAAAAAGATAATATTACCTAGTAAATAATAAACATCACTGGTATCAGGGTGCCAAGAAATGTGGCAATTCCTGAGCCGCAATTCATCATCCACGAAAAGGTTTCCAAAAAGTACAACTCCAATTTAGAAATTATGCAACCGCTTGCATTCAATGGACGCAAAGTCATCAGAGAGGCAAGGGGTTGCGAAGAACATATTC